>ONZH01026483.1:0-20289 GCA_900303285.1 Rhinella marina | reverse complement strand
ACAGTACAAACCAAAAGTTTTGGACACACCTTCTCATTCAAAGAGTTTTCTGTATTTTCATGACTATGAAAATTGTAGATTCACACTGAAGGCATCAAAACTATAAATTAACACATGCGGAATTATATACTTAAAAAAGTGTGAAACAACTGAAAATATGTCTTATATTCTAGGTTCTTCAAAGTAGCCACCTTTTGCTTTGATTACTGCTTTGCACACTCTTGGCATTCTCTTGATGAGCTTCAAGAGGTAGTCACCTGAAATGGTTTTCACTTGTGTAGTGTAGCTAGGTTTTATACTGAGGTTGTGTTATTGTATTTTTGTGCGGCTATATGTATATATATTTATATATGTCAATATAAATATATATAGATATAGTCTAAATAATTAGACTGTAGACTGTTAGTATTTTGTAATAAATCTTTTTATTATTTAAATACTGTTTACATTGTTTTTGGTAGTCGCCACAGTACTAGATAGCATACATAGTGCAGGGAATAGAATGAAAAAAAGGAATAAATAGGCGGAGCTAGCAACAGCCGGTTTATGCCTATTTATGCATATTAATTATTAATATCACCCAAAATATTAATAATTAATATACCTTTTTACACAAACCTTTGCGGTTTTTCGTTTGGTATTTTTATTTTGCTGCTATTTTGTAGCATTTCTAAGGGATCGCTCTCTCTCAGGGGGTCGCCATCACAGACTTCTTCCAACACATGGGGTTTTAAAGTCCAACACAGCTTTATTTTTACTCTTCAGCACAAAATAAACAAAGCCAAACAAACACCTGCCCGTCTAGTCTCTGACTAACTCATTTTTGGTCCTAACTCACCTAGTAAAACACCGTTCACACACTCAGGAGGAATGATGAAGCGATAGGGCGAAACGCGCGTCGGGGATCTGTGTGTCACGCTTCGGGTAACCTGTATACTATTTGATTCTTTTGGTATTTGATGACTGGCTATTATGCAGTATTTGTACCTTACCATTGCCATGTGTCTATGTGTGGTATTACCCTAGTGCTCACAGTGTTGGGTCAGTGTTCAAGCATCAGACCCGTCCACCACCCAATTTGGTATATATTATATTTTATATGTAATTTTATGTATGATCTTGATATAATAAAGCTTGTTATTTTTGAATTTTTATGTGTAATTTTGTTATTTGTGGGCTTGTGTTGAGTCAACAGTTTAATTTGGGTTTTGTGTTAGCCCCACTACCACCTGTAATTTACCCAAGAAATCTATGTGAGTTGATGTCTCATGGCTCAGCAGACTGTACTCAAATTCAGCTGGATGGTGTACTAGGTCTGTACATATTTTAAACCTGTAAATACAAATGTTTAAACCCTTAAGGACTAAGTTGATTTTGGCGACTACTTTTTCATTTCTCCCTCTGCCCTTCAAAGAGCCTTAACTTTTTGACTTTTCCATCAACATAGCCATATCAAGGATTGCTTTTTTGCCTGATGAGTTCTTTTATTTTAATGGTGCCATATAATGCCTCACATAATATACTGAGAAACTATTAAAAAAATTTGTGAGGAGAAATTAAAAAAAAAAAAATGAAATACAATTCCACCTTTGTTTTTTGGGTTCCATTTTTACAATGTTCATTGTGAGGTAGAAATGACATGTTAACTTAACTCTGAGCTGAGTCCTATTACCATGATCAATACATTTTTTATGTTTTACTACTTTTAGATTTTTTTAAATAAAATAAATTGCTTTGTGTCACAATTCTTACACCAATAAAATTTTAAGTCTTCCAATAATGGAGTTTTTGCAGGGTTCATTAGTACTATTTGTAAGTCTCCTTAGTTGACCTGACCTTGTGTTTGATCCCTTGTACTATACACTCCAGTATGTCATTATGCACATGGCACCAGTCACTATTGACCATGGTATCTGAAGGTTAGTTGGCCTGGATTGGGTTATATCTGACCCAGCCGCTGCAGGTAGTTAACACCATGCCACCCACAGTTCCTGAGCCCACTCATACATTCCCTCTTGACCAATGACTTACATGTACGTCACTAGTAGTTAATTCAATTGACAGTAAGCGGAGATCTTGAAAATTGTGAGAATCTGAAACATAGTGGCCTGCAGTTATTATTGTGCCATCATACATGAGCTTTATTTACGTCAAACCATAAACCTCTTTTACATCTAAACTAATGCACAATATTAATACTTATTCACTAATCATTATTCACCATTTATATTATTATATGCACATTTATATATTTTTTAATTATCTAATTAGATGCATTGTGATATGTTCTTTCATATTATTAGTAGTATAAAAGCCAGTTATGGCATAGTTTAGTCACTTGCCAATGGATGCGCTTACGGGTGCATCGGACCACGGCTCTTCCAGCTATTCCACCGCGAGGGGTTGGACGCAGGCAATTAGCAACACACGTTACACGTGAAGTTGCCCTTCCCGGCGTCGGCCTCGGAGGGAGGGCGGAAGTAGCACATACGTGGTTTCCGGTGACGATGTAAGCGCTCATTAGACCTAGCAGGTGAATTCAGTCACGTGCCTGGCAAGGCGACTCGTCATTGGCAGATTAGTCCTTTAAACCCATTCCTCCACATTCCCTGGCCTCTCCTCCTGACGAAGCTGTACACGCGAAACGCGCGTAGAGGGGACGCCAGCGGAAGCTCTCCCATTCATTAGGTATGTGTGGTCATTACCTGTTTATTTTTAAATGTACGTCATAACATAATCTGCATTGAATAATTATTACTATCAAGACATATACTAGGGCCGTGGCTAGCGTTATTAGGCATTGTTTTGCATTACTTGCCATATTGTAAGCTACATTGATGTATATGCATATGATTTCCATTCAGCAGATATTAATAGACGTTTATGTTAAGAGGGTAGAGCATCCGCGTGGCGTGTTGTATTAGTTCACCTACTATATTATGTGGATGGCAATTATTTTATTATTACATTGGTTAATAAAGACAAATATTTTTAAGGGGTCACTGGTTATACTCTTGTTCTCTTTGTGGAAAGTGATTATCATATGGAGTATCCCGGTCACTAGTTGTGATTTTTAGGTGGATAGTGTTGTTATAACAATATTAATACTGCCACATTAATTTCATACAGAGATATATTATATACCCAGACTTTTATAAGTAAAAGCATAACAGAACATTTCAGATATTCATAAAAAGTTTCTCAATAGACCATATGTATTATATTGGATGTGGAAATCTAATTTTATTCCCCTGTGCGAAAGTGGGTTTGCTGTTTAAATTTGGTAAGCTGTATTAATATCCATTCTGGCATATGTGTGAATTTAGGAACAGAGAAAAGCTGGACCTTTTGTAATGTGGGTTTGACTCGATTTTCAAGGGAACGTATGTTACAGAAGCTCAAAGCATGTGGTTCAGCAATGATGGAACAAGAGTTAATGAAGACAAGCCACAGGAACATACCACTACGGGATGCCTATTTTCTGGCCTCCTGGGCGCTTAAGCATTGGAAATTTATATTGGTACTAAAATTAAAAAGACAACTGCACTTTACACCCAAAGCCAGAAGTACAGACGTTGAGGACATAAATACAGAAGCACAACATTTGGAATCTACCTATTAAGCTTCATTTAACCCCTTCCTGACAAGTGGCGTACTAGTACAGTGCTGGCTGCATTTTTTTTTAAGATGGTGCCTGCTCCCAGGGGCGGATAGGCATAGACCTTACAGGGAAATTTCCTGGTGGGCCTATGCCCAGGCGGACACCTGAACCCTCCTTACGGACGGCCACTGGAGGTTTTGGGGATGTATTTTGTTTCTGCTGGCAGTATTTTGTGATGGACTGTTGGCTCTGTTGAGGTGGTATAATGTGCCACAATATGGTATTGCTCATCAAGCCTTCCATCAATTTCGGACCAACTACAAAATGGGGCCACTTTTAGTACTTTTTCCAGTGCCACTTTAGGTACCAGTCCGCCCCTGACCTGAATACAAATAAAAACACCCCTGCGGACTAAACCATTAAGCTAATCTCGGCTGTCATAGAAGTTAACCCCTACCTCCCCACAGAGTCTAAGACGCTAAGCGCTGAGGTGTCACTCAGGAGCACCATCTGTTTTTTGGTGGGCAGATTTTTGTAATTGTTTTTGGCCACTATGTTGCATTGGAATACACCTTGAGGTACTCCTACACTAGAAGCCTCCAAAACTGAAGTTGAAGTCCCATTGTCACGAGGGGGTAGACAAGGGTAGTGTGCCCTGAGCTAACCCCTCCTTCTCTCCCTGCCTACTTGCCTCAAACGGCCCTAGGTAGCCGCGGGCAACCACGAAGGCGGTCCCTACACTGTATAAGTGCGCAGGAAGGGAGAGGGTACACAGGGACAGACAAAACACAGACGTAACAAAACACAATATAGAATGGTCAGCTAGCCAGGTCAAACACAGGAGGTCACGTAAATACCGAGGGGTCAAGCAGAGAGAAGTCAAAAGTCCAAAGTCCGAAATCCAAATCCAAGTAAACAATCCAATAACTGAGAACGCACAAGCACTGATCAATGGTGTAAGCAAATCACAGGCATCTGAGTGAGGCAGTTGCCATCTTTAAATAGCCCGCCCAGGATCATGTGATGTGGCCAGCATCACATGACCTGAGGCGGAGCAAGCTGTCCAAACAATATGTAAAGTAAGCCATGTGGTGTGATCAGCACACATGGCTAAACCCAAACAGAGAATTAACTCATGAAGTGCTGGCTGACAAGACCAGCACTTCAAATTCCCTATTGCTCGTCTCTAGGGGGCGGAGAGGTCCGGCGATGTCGTGCAGAGGGAGCCGACGCCGACCTCGCGTGACAGTACCCCCCCTTCACGAGGGGCCACCGGACCCTTACCAGCGGGAGCAGGCTTATCAGGATGCTGCAGATGGAAATTCGAATGAGAGAGTCGGCATGCATCCTAGTCAACGGCAACCCAAGATCTGTCCTCCGGTCCAAATCCCCTCCAGTGTACGAGGTACTGGAAGGAATTACGGACCTCCTCACATCAGATTCTGGCAATCTCGTGTTCTACCCGTCCCGCTACCTCAACCGGAGGTGGAGGCTGTTCCTCAGACCAACAGGAGCAACGTAAGGTTTAAGCAAGGACACATGAAACACATTATGGACACGAAGGAGTCGGGCAAGCATAACTCAAACGAAACCGGATTGATCACCTTGGTGATCCTGTAAGGACCAATATAACGCGGTTGCAAACTTGTAAGATGGAACCTTCATATTAAGATTCTTAGTGGATAACCACACCTTATCCCCCAACCATAAAAATTCACAGCCTTAGACCTCTTTCTATCAGCTTTAACCCTTTGAACCTCTTGGGCCTTTTCCAGGTTCGATTGAACCTGTGCCCAAACTGTGCACAGTTCCTGGGAGAAATCATTAACCTCTGGGACAACCGATGTAGATGGGAAAAAGGAAGCCAAAAACGTGGATGGAAACCCATGTTACAAAAGAACGCGACACTTCCAGAGGACGAATTGACACGGTTATTAATGGCAAACTCAGCCAGAGACAGGAATCTGACCCACACATGTTGGTTGTCTTGCCACATAACATCTAAGATATTGTTCAACAGATTGATTGAGACGTTCAGTCTGACCATTAGTTTCTGGATGAAAGGCTGATGAAAAGGACAAAGAAATGTTAATCTTATTACAGAACGCCCTCCAGAACCTAGACACAAACTGTACCCCTCTATCAGAAACGATATTCTCAGGAACACCATGCAGTTTAACAATATTATCCATGAATATAGATGCCAAGACCTTAGCAGAGGGTAATTTACACAAAGGAATAAAATGACACATTTTACTGAACCTGTCAACTACCACAAAAATCACAGTCTTACCCTCCGAGCATGGCAAATCCGTGATAAAGTCCATGGACAAATGTGACCAAGGTCTACTAGGTATGGGTAAGGGATGTAACTCACCCATAGGTCGTCTCTTAGAATTCTTGGACCTGGCACAAGTGTTACACGCAGTTACAAAAGCTTGAATATCCCTGGAAATCGATGGCCACCAATACTGCCTCGAAATCAACTCCTTAGTGGCATGGATACCAGGGTGTCCACATAAAACAGAATTATGACACTCACCCAGCAGTCGTAAACGCAAATGAGCCGGCACAAATAATTTGTCATTGGGGGTACCAGTAGGAGCGAGATGCTGTCCTGCCGAGATCTCAGAAGCGAGGTCAGGTGCGGTGGCGGCCACAAAGATCTCAGCTGGAAGGATGGGTTCCGGAGGGGCGTCAGGAGGTTGATACGCCTGGAAACTTCGGGATAAGGCGTCCGCTTTAACGTTCTTTGCTTCCGGGTCTGAAGGTAACAGAAAAATCAAACCCGGGTGAAGAACAAAGCCCACCTCGCCTTGCCTAGGGTTCAAACGTTTAGCGGACTCCAGAAACAATAAATTCTTATGATCCGTGAGGACCGTGACACGGTTGTAATGCCCCTTCTAAAAAATGAACGCCATTCCTCAAATGCCCACTTAATTGCCAATAACTCCCTATTACCGATATCATAGTTCCTCTCAGCAGGCGAGAACTTGCGGGAAAGAAGGCGCATGGCTTAAGATTAGTAAGGTGGAAGATCCCTGGGACAGTACAGCCCCCACACCGTCTTCTGATGCGTCCACCTCAACCACAAAAAGGCCTACTCTGATCCGGCTGGATTAGCACAGGAGCATTAGTAAAACACCACTTTAACCTTTCAAAGGACTCAATAGCTGCAGGAGCGCAATTACCCAGATCGCTCCTTGCGGGTAAGATCAGTAATTGGCTTGACCACCAACGAAAAATTTTAATAAATTTGCGATAAAAGTTCGCAAATCCCAAAAATCGTTGGAGCGCCTTCAGGGAGGACGGTCGCACCCAATCAAGGATGGCCTGCACCTTGACAGGATCCATTTTGAACGAGAAAGGGGTTCAAAATGTATCCTAAAAGGCCACCTCCTGAACACCGAAGATACATTTCTCCCCTTTTGACAAAAAGCTTTATTTTTCACGCAAAACCTTCAGTACCTGTCTGGTGTGGGAGACGTGGGATTCCCAATCAGCAGAGAAAATAAGAATATCGTCAATATAAAACAATCATAAATCTTCCCAATAAATGCTCTGAAAATATCATTAAACAAAATTTTGGAAGACGGCGGGTGCATTACTCAACCCAAAGGGCATTACTAAGTACTCATAATGACCTTCAGGGGGTGTTGAATGCCATCTTCCATTCGTCTCCCTCTCTGACTCTGATCAGGTTGTATGCCCCTTCAAATCTAATTTAAGAGAACAGCAGGCACCCTGAACCTGATTCAGTAAATCAGGGATAAGGGGCAGCGGGTACCTGTTCTTAACCGTGATCTTGTTTAGTTCCCGGTAATCAATACAGGGCCTCAATCCTCCATCCTTCTTGCCAACAAAGAAGAAACCTGCCCCCATTGGAGAGACTGAAGGCCGAATGTGACCCTTGGCCAGGCTCTCCTTAAGATAATCCCTCATACATTGTCGCTCAGGAGTGGAGAGATTATAAATGCGGCCCTTGGGATACTTGGATCCCTCCATTATGTCAATGGCACAATCGTACTGCCGGTGAGGAGGAAGGAAATCAGTCTCCGACATGGAGAAGACATCCGAAAATTCTCTGATAAATTCGGGTAGGACGAGGAGACTCCGCGGTACCTCCTAGCTGCAGTACAGATTTTGGCAACAATTGACACAATCATGTCCCCATTTTTCTAATTCACCTGCTGGCCAGTTGATCACAGGGTTGTTGAGCTGTAACCATGGCAGCCCTAACACGAGGTCAGCAGGTAAATCCTTTAAAATCAGAAAGAACAAGTCTCAGAATGGGAGATTCCCACCAGTTAGGGTGACGTCAGGAGTACAAAACTCCACTCTCCCATTGCGCAATGGGGTGGAGTCGAGGGCCACAATTTGAATAATCTTCCCTTAAGGGACTATCGGTATACCCACTGATTGTACAAATCGAAATTAATAAAATTAGCAGCGGAACCACAATCAACAAATGCTTGACCAACCCCCTTAAGTTGATCATAGGTAACAGAGATAGGTAGTAAAATTTTTCTCCTTTACCACCGCTGGAGTTACCTTACTCCCCCGGCTGGGGATCTCCTAGAGGGCGGAAGCTTGGGACACTGCTGGAGCCAATGGTTCATCTCACCGCAGTAAAAGCAGGCTCCCTTCAGACGTCTCTGTTCCCTTAAGGTTCCTCCTAACTGCATGGGCTCCTCCGGAACCCTGGTGGAAGATGGACCTGGCATAGGATTCTCAGGCAGGATGGCCACAGGAGGAGTGCTTGACCGTTCCTTCCGATCTCTCTCTCACCCGACGCGTCCAACCTGACTGCTAGGGTCATGGTCGCTTCTAAGGAGTCAGGAGTAGCGATAGCCCACGAGAAGGTCCTTCAGTTTGGTCAGAAAGCCCTGCCTAAACTGGCTTCTTAAAGCCGGGTCATTCCAACCAGAAGAAAACACACCACCTCCTAAACTCCGCACAATAATCCTCCACAGGACGGTTACCCTGCCGCATGTCCCTGAGCTGGGCTTCAGCAACAGCCGTCAAGTCAGGCTCCTCATACAGTAACCCAGAGCCCTGAAAAAGGCGTCCACCGTCTGACGGCTAGGGGAGTCTGGGGGTAACGCAAATGCCCACTCCTGCGGATCACCCTGCAGCGAGAGAAATAATTATTTTGACCCGCTGCTGCTCGGTGCCCGAGGAATGAGGACGTAGATCAAAATAGAGCTTGACACTCTCCTTAAAGGAATTAAAAAATTTTCGATCTCCAGAAAACCGATCCGGCAGCTTAATATGAGGTTCCACACTAGGATTGGAAGTGGAAGGGGCCACTACTGAGGAGGATAGTAGCTGCTCCTGATGTTGGAGCCTATCAGCCAGGCCCTGCAGAGCTTGAGCCATACCCTGGACCTGCTCCGTGAGGGCCCGCAACTGATCCATAAGTTGGGCCTGTGATTCTGTCACGAGGGGGTAGACAAGGGTAGTGTGCCCTGAGCTAACCCCTCCTTCTCTCCCCTGCCTACTTGCCTCAAACGGCCCTAGGTAGCCGCGGGCAACACGAAGGCGGTCCCTACACTGTATAAGTGCGCAGGAAGGGAGAGGGTACACAGGGACAGACAAAACACAGACGTAACAAAACACAATATAGAATGGTCAGCTAGCTGGGTCAAACACAGGAGGTCACGTAAATACCGAGGGGTCAAGCAGAGAGAAGTCAAAAGTCCAAAGTCCGAAATCCAAATCCAAGTAAACAATCCAATAACTGAGAACGCACAAGCACTGATCAATGGTGTAAGCAAATCACAGGCATCTGAGTGAGGCAGTTGCCATCTTTAAATAGCCCGCCCAGGATCATGTGATGTGGCCAGCATCACATGACCTGAGGCGGAGCAAGCTGTCCAAACAATATGTAAAGTAGCCATGTGGTGTGATCAGCACCACATGGCTAAACCCAAACAGAGAATTAACTCATGAAGTGCTGGCTGACAAGACCAGCACTTCAATTCCCTATTGCTCGTCTCTAGGGGGGCGGAGAGGTCCGGCGATGTCGTGCAGAGGGAGCGCGACGCCGACCTCGCGTGACACCCATAGTGTGACAAAAATGAAAAGTTAAAAAAGTTAAAAAAAAGGGTTTTTCATAATAAAAAAAATAAAGTTTCAAGAAAAAAGTCCCTTTCCCAATATAAAACATGAAAAAAAACGAAAATAAAAAAACCCCAGACATATTGGGTATTGCCGCGTCTGTAACAACTGGCTCTAAAAAAATATGACATGTCCCCCCCCCTCGTCACCTGAACGCCGTCGAAAAAAAATAAACCAAAAACTGCTAAAACAAACATTTTTTTGTCACCTTACATCACAAAAGTGCAACACCAAGCGATCAAAAAGTCATACACACCCCAATATAGTACCAATCAAACCGTCATCTTATCCCACAAAAAATGAGACCCTAACTAAGACAAATGCCCAAAAAAAAAAAAAAAACTCTCTCTCAGAATATGGTGACACTAAAATATATTTTTTTTCTTTCAAAAATGCTTTTATTGTGTAAAACTTAAATAAATAAATAAAAAATGTACATACTAGGTATTGCCACTTCCATAAAGACCTGCTGTATAACACTATCACATGACCGAACCCCTCAGGTGAACAGTGTAAAAAAAAACAAAAAAAACAACAAAAAACAAACGGTGTGGAAAAAAAGCCATTTTTTTATCACCTTACATCACAAAAAGTGCAATACTAAGTGATCAAAAAGTTATATGCACCCTAAAATCAAACTTTCATCTCATCCCGAAAAATATGAGCCACTACATAAGACAGTCGCCTAAAAAATAAAGAAAAACTATGGCTTTCAGAATATGGAGACACTAAAAAACAATTTTTTTTCAAAAATACTTTATTATGTAAAACTGAAAAAGCAACCAAAAAGTAGTCATATTTGGTATTGTCGCATCCAAAACAACCTGCTCTATAAAAATAGCACATAATGTAACCTGACAGATGAACATTGTAAAAAACAAAACATAAAAATGATGCCAAAACAGCTATTTTTTGTTACCCTGCCTCACAAAAAGTGTAATATAGAACAACTACAAATCATATTGTACCTTAAAATAGCACTAACAAAACTGCCACCTTATCCTGTAGTTTCCAAAATGGGGTCACTTTTTTGGCATTTCTACTCTAGGGGTGCATCAGGGGATCTTCAAATCTGACATGGTAACTTAAAATGATTCCAGGAGTTTGTTTCCTTCTGCACCCTGCCGTGTGCCCATACAGCAGTTTACGACCACAAATGGGGTTTCTGTAAACTACAGAATAAGGGTAATAAATATTGAGTTTTGTTTGGCTGTTAACCCTTGCTTTGTTACTGGAAAAAAATGATTATCTAGATTATTGCCCCATATCATTAGAGCCGAGTCAGGTCCACAATCTCTCCCTGCTATTGTGAGAGGTTCCTGGTCTGCTTTTAAACAGTACTAACGATAGGTGTCTGTTGGCAGGTCTTTCCTTTCCTACTCTTGGACAAGGCAGAACCAACATTTCCTGCTCTAGATGCAAGGCAGCAGCACACAAGTAAAGCTCCAATATGGACGATTTACCCATATTTTAACAAAGTGCAGCAACTTGTGCAGTTTCTCAATTTTCAACAACAATAACAAAAGTTTTAAACATCAATTTATGCCAATTTTTGTAAGACACAAAGGTTCATCCTGTTTGTGATAAAGAGGGCACAATGCAACCTCATTCACACTCACACCCCCCCCCCCCCCAAGAATCAATTTAATCAATTTAGACTGGTTAACTCTACTTTCTAACAAAATGACTTATAGGTGACATCTTCAAAGCTTTCAGTTGTTGAGTTTCCTTTTCTTCTTCTTTTGATCCAGACCATCATGTACAGATGTCTTTGGTCAGTGTGCCACCTCCTCTGCTATATAAGACACCAGGATAAAAACAGATGGCACACTATAGATGAGTTTATTAGAGATTTTATATTAGGAACCAGGGGACCAGGTTAAGCCTCTGACTTCACTCATAGCCTCGGCAGTCAATCCCCGCATATTATAACAAAGAACCCCCACCATCCACCTGCACCTTTTACACTGCCATCCTGAAGTGTTTTCTAATACTGTGCCCATTTTGGCACCCAAAATACTGTACTGCCAAGATAAAAGTACAAAAAGAAGCAGCCACAGAACTAGAAAATGATGGGGCCTAATGCAGACTTTAGGCATCAAAGCTCAGACCGATTCTACCCCAGGTTAGCCCTGAATTAATGTGGCTATAACCACCCAGCCCTCCATCCCTTAAATCAGACTTCAGATCAGACCAGAAAATTTATCCCATCTCAATCCCTTAAATCAGACCCCAAAGTCATGGCCCTACAGTACAGACCAAAAGTTTGGACACACCTTCTCATTCAAAGAGTTTTCTGTATTTTCATGACTATGAAAATTGTAGATTCACACTGAAGGCATCAAACTATGAATTAACACATGTGGAATTATATACTTAACAAAAAAGTGTGAAACAACTGAAAATATGTCTTATATTCTAGGTTCTTCAAAGTAGCCACCTTTTGCTTTGATTACTACTTTGCACACTCTTGGCATTCTCTTGATGAGCTTCAAGAGGTAGTCACCTGAAATGGTATTCCAACAGTCTTGAAGGAGTTCCCAGAGATGCTTAGCACTTGTTGGCCCTTTTGCCTTCACTCTGCGGTCTGGTGACTGTGGAGGCCAGGTCATCTGGAGTAGCACCCCATCACTCTCCTTCTTGGTCACATAGCCCTTACATAGCCTGGAGGTGTGTTTGGGGTCATTTTCCTGTTGATAAATAAATGATGGTCCAACTAAACGCAAACCGGATGGAATAGCATGCCGCTGCAAGATGCTGTGGTAGCCATGCTGGTTCAGTATGCCTTCAATTTTGAATAAATCCTCAACAGTGTCACCAGCAAAGCACCCCCACACCAACACACCTCCTCCTCCATGCTTCACGGTGGGAACCAGGCATGTAGAGTCCATCCGTTCACCTTTTCTGCATTGCACAAAGACACAGTGGTTGGAACCAAAGATCTCAAATTTGGACTCATCAGACCAAAGCACAGATTTCCACTGGTCTAATGTCCATTCCTTGTGTTCTTTAGCCCAAACTAGTCTCTTCTGCTTGTTGGCTGTCCTTAGCAGTAGTTTCCTAGCAGCTATTTTACCATGAAGACCTGCTGCACACAGTCTCCTCTTAACAGTTGTTGTAGAGATGTGTCTACTGCTAGAACTCTGTGTGGCATTGACCTGTCTCTAATCTGAGCTGCTGTTAATCTGCGATTTCTGAGGCTGGTGACTCGGATGAACTTATCCTCCGCAGCAGAGGTGACTCTTGGTCTTCCTTTCCTGGGGCGGTCCTCATGTGAGACAGTTTCTTTGTAGCGCTTGATGGTTTTTGCGACTGCACTTGGGGACACTTTCAAAGTTTTCCCAATTTTTCGGACTGACTGACCTTCATTTCTTAAAGTAATGATGGCCACTCGTTTTTCTTTACTTAGCTGCTTTTTTCTTGCCATAATACAAATTCTAACAGTCTATTCAGTAGGACTATCAGCTGTGTATCCACCTGACTTCTGCCCAACACAACTCATGGTCCCAACCCCATTTATAAGGCAAGAAATCCCACTTATTAAACCTGACAGGGCACACCTGTGAAGTGAAAACCTTTTCAGGTGAAGCTCATCAAGAGAATGCCAAGAGTGTGCAAAGCAGTAATCAAAGCAAAAGGTGGCTACTTTGAAGAACCTAGAATATAAGACATATTTACAGTTGTTTCACACTTTTTTGTTAAATATATAATTCCACATGTGTTAATTCATAGTTTTGATGCCTTCAGTGTGAATCTACAATTTTCATAGTGTCACGCTCTGGTGTGGAGGGAATAGCCACACCGAGCGTACGAGGGAAGGGAACAGACAAAACCAGGGAACCGGTCACCTCCTGCAGGGAACCCTGAGACTAGGCCCTGGCTGACTACCAGTATGAACAAGCCTGGGTTGTAGGAAAGTTCATACACAGGAACCTAATAATAAATGCACCCTAGAAAACCCTGCAGTCTAGTGACACAAGAGAGTAAACCCGTTCCTCCAAGAGTAAGGAGGAACAGGAGACTCCAAAAGGAAAACAACAAAAGGGAAAGAAGACACTTATCTTAAGCAGATATCTCAGCAACCGGATCTCAGCCGAGATCCACACCACACTCAACTAGGTAGGCAGAAAGTATAAACCGCAAGGGATACTGGGAGAGGAAGGGGTAAATAGGAGAAAGCTAATTACCACAATGGCAACAGCTGAGGGGAAGGGGTGTGGTAAACAGCAACCAAGGGAAAAGCATGTCAAATCATGTCACTTTAGAAAGCCATGCAGAACGTCTGATACCAGACGCAAGCCCACTCATGACACATAGTCATGAAAATACAGAAAACTCTTTGAATGAGAAGGTGTGTCCAAACTTTTGGTCTGTACTGTATATAAGAACCCCCTCCATCAATCAGACCTCAGATGAGTCCTTAAATCAGGACTTCTATATAACACCCATTTCAATCAGATCAGACATCAAAGTAATAGTCACTATAAGACTCCTCTCCTTCCATCAATCAGACCTCAGATTAGACCCCTAAATCTTGGTCCCTTTAATACTTCCCCTTGTCAATTAAAACTTAGATTAGACCCCAAAGTAATGGTAGCATCCCCTTCATAAATCAGACTTTAGAGCAGACCCCAAAGTAATGGCCCCTATAACATTCCCGCTCCATCAATCAGACCTCAGATCAGACTCCAAGGTAATGGCCCCTAAAACAGATCTCCACCTCCATTCCATAAATCAGACCTGAGATCAGACAAAATAAATAACTAAAACCTACCTATCCTTGTACTATAATTTGCACTATTTGTATGAAAAACACCTTCAATAAAAATGTTTGAAACTTAAACCTACCTCTCCTGTTCCAGAAAGCACTGACACACTGGAGATCCGGCACACTCCTCTTGAAGCTCTGTACTGACCAGACGCCGTTCAGAGTGACGTCACAGTGCACGCCTGTGTGTACTACAACCTCACGCTGAATGCTGTCCAGACACAGTGGGAACCCAGAGCACAAGAGCAAGGAGCAGTGAGTAATAACAGAACTAGCAGCGTTATACTAACCACTTCCTCGCCTGTCTTGTATCTGACTATAAAAAAACCCATATATAAACATTGAAATAAAGATTAAATATGCCCCCTACCTTAAAAATGCCAGAAATTCCTGACCATTTTAAATATCCCTGCTGGACTTTTTTTAAGCCTGAAAAATTGGACATGTCCAGAAAAAGAGGACATCTGATCACATTATTTTAATGCAGGAGGACCTCTGAGGAGCCATTACAGAGGATAGGAGTTGTAGTGGCCCTGACAAGATGCTGTTCTGTTGTGTCACGGTGTACTTCCTAAGGCCATTGCTACTTGGGATTCAGTGCAGTGAATAAGTGATGTTAAAGAACCAGGCAGAGATTATAGACCAAAGGACATCTTTCTTTACTCAGCGCAAAAAAAATATAGCAGCACATGTAGCCACAGTTAATCCAAAGTGCAATTTCTCCTCCCAGATCATAGTGTCAGAAGATGACAATCAGAAGGTTACTATCTGACAATGTCTGTCTCCTGACTCCCTTCCCTACAGCTGTATTCTGGTACAGGCTGTAGGTGTTCAGTGTATGATGCAGGCTTCTAGCTATGTCTGTCCTGCACTGTGGTGGTGCTGTCTTATCGTGTTTCCCCTCACCTTGCAGCAGAGTCTACATTGTTTAATTGCTTGATCACTCTGCCTCTGTGGTCCTCATGGTCTAGAGGAGCAAGAGATAGATCACTCCTCACTCTCTACTTTTTAAACTGTTCTAACTAACTCTGCTACTCCATTGGCATGAAGTTGTACCAGCCAAGTTCTTCCAATAGGGGAGGAATGGGATGCTAAGTCCCATTTCTGTTGCCAAACACTGCAAATAATTCCTCATCTGTGGAGTAAAATGTGTATAACATGTCATTATTGTACATTACATTGCATTACAATGCAACCACTTACAATACTAGTACTAGTACCAGGTCTTAGAAACTACAACTGGACCATTTCCAGGTGCTTAGCAGAAGGAAATTTGGTGTCAAAGCGCCCTTTACATGTCTTGCCATTAACAGCCAGCCACTATCGCTTTGTTTACATTAATCGGAAATCTGTACCGGTATGGACTGGAACTGTATCATCTGTCTTTATCAATGAACCAGGTTCTGTTTGAGAAACCTCTAAAGTTGAGTTTGAGTATGGAGGCCTCGTAGTGAGCTCTTCAATCCTGCCTTTGCTGTGGAGCAACACACTGTCCCAGTTGCTGGTGTGATGATCTGGGCAGCCATCGCATATGACAGTCACCCTTGCAGAGACATGAGGGACACTAAAAGCAGAGCGATATGTGCAGGACATCCGGCGGACACGTGTTCCTCTCATGGCAGGGTCCTTGTCCTGCCCTGTCACCAAATTTATCAAGAATTTATAGAAGATGTCAGCATCAGCAACCTAGATATGTACAGGATTTACAGGCCCAGCTGCAACATCTGTAGAAAAATGTGCCGCAGGATACTATACAAAATCTGTATGCCTCCATAACCCAACTGTATCTCATCTTGTATCCAGGCTTGAGAACAGGGTCATAGAGTCTCCTATTCCACGATAAACATATCCTTTTCCCCTAATATGGTGATCACTTACATAAATCATCATTACATTCACAAATAGTAAGTTTCATTCCATTCCAACAACTTCTTTTTAGGGCATTATGTTTTTGTTTTTTTTTTAGCAATGAGTATTTTTTATTTGTATATGTATATTTAAGTAGTATTTGAAATGTCCTATATATTGCATAGTAATATTTTGGCAGGATAACATATTTCTAGTTTTATTTATGCAGAATAAAAGTTTTTGACTCTGCCTATTCCCTCTTAGGCCCCATGTACAGGTTCATAAGGTGAAAGCATTGTTGGTGCAACACCCAAAATCATGTTTCTGAGCAGAAGATCATTCTGTACAAACTGGATCTACTGCCCAGAAACAATGAATCTGTATGGGAACGAGCAATCAGGTCTTAAAGGGGTTCTCCAAGTTATATATATTGATGACCTATCCTCAGGATAGGTCATAAATATCAGATCGGTGGGAATCCGACACCCGGCACCCCCGCCGATCAGCTGTTTGAAGAGGAGGCGCATGCCGTACTAGTGCTGCCTCCTCTTCACTGTACAAGTCTGTGGTACCGATTCTTCCCATTGAAATAAATAGGGCGGTGAGGTGTAATTACTAGTGATGAGCGTACATGTTCGGCCGAATACACTATTCAGCCGAACATGGCGGCGCTCGTGACCACATGGTGTTCTGCCGTACACCGCGTGTACTCGAGCACCATGCTCGAGTCTCCTCCCCGCACGCTAATTATCCAATTAGCGTGCGGGAAGGTGCTGGCATTCACTGTAATGCCAGTAGCCATGTCAGCTACTGAAATTACAGTGATTGGCTGGCCGGGAACGCATCATCGGGTGCTATAAAGCACCGGGTGACATGTGACCGGATCATACCGAGCAAGGAGAGCTGCTGCAAGCAGGGACACACAGAGTAGGGACAGAAGAACGGAAGGGATAGAATTTCAGTTTCAAATACCCAAAAGCCCTTTTAAGGGCTATTATATCTTGCTGGCAAACTTTTTATTTTATTTTGGGGGTGTTAAAAATAGCGCTAGGTGGCCTGCCATTAACGCCACCTGTGCAGCTGCGTCATGCGGTATGATACTCTCTGTATACTATATACCTGACATCCTTTTCTATTATTTCTGCTGTTAAGCCTGCAGTACCTCTTTTGCGTCTTGCTGTATAAAATTTGCGCAAGGAGGGACTTGTGTAGGGATAGGATTTGGCTAGGCAGGGCTAATATTTCTGTTTAAAAGTCACAAAAGTTCATTGTTATATCTGGCTGCATTTTTTTTTGGGGGGGGCAAAAAGAACGCAAGTGTGCCTGACGCTAATACTACGTGCACAGAGTGTGCATTAGAACCGTTCTGTAGTCTATATACCTGACATCCGTTGCTATTTTTTCTACCGTTAATTAAGGCCGCAGTTCCTCAGCTGCGTCTGCAGTACAACTTGAGCAAGGAGGGACCTATACTGTAGGGATAGGATTTGGCTAGGTAGGGCTAGTGTTTCTGTTCAAAAGACACAAAAGTCCATAGTTATATCTGGCTGCAATTTTTTTTCTTTTGGGGCAAAAAGAATGCAAGTGTGCCTGACGCTAATACCACGTGCACAGAGTGTGCATTAGAACCGTTCTCTAGTCTATATACCTGACATCCGTTGCTATTTTTTCTACCGTTAATTAAGGCCGCAGTTTATCAGCTGCGTCTGCAGTACAACTTGAGCAAGGAGGGACCTATACTGTAGGGATAGGATTTGGCTAGGTAGGGCTAGTGTTTCTGTTCAAAAGATACAAAAGTCCATAGTTATATCTGGCTGCAATTTTTTTTCTTTTGGGGCAAAAAGAATGCAAGTGTGCCTGATGCTAATACCACGTGCACAGAGTGTGCATTAGAACCATTCTGTAGTCTATATACCTGACATCCATTGCTAATTTTTCTACCGTTAATTAAGGCCGCAGTTCCTCAGCTGCGTCTGCTGTATAACGTTTGCGCATTCAAAATATTTGACATTGGGTGAAATTTTTCTTATACACTTAATATAAAACTGCAGTACTGTACTTTTGACAAAGTTGCATATGTAATGTTTAATATACGCAAGGCGAGCACTAAGGCACGCGGAAGTGGGCGTGCTGCTGATGGTGAACGCAGAGGCGATGGCTCTGGGAGTGGTGAAACTGTGCCTGCTGGCAGAGCCCAAGAAACAAAATTATCCAAAACTCCTAGCTTCATGTCACAGTTTGCAGGGCAGCGCAAGACACAACTCTTGTCACCACACCAGTGCGAGCAGGTAGTCGGTTGGATTTCAGCTGATAATGCTTCCTGTCGGTTAAGCACCCCCTCTTCCACAAAGTCCAGTCTCAGTAGCCAAGAGTCTGGGCAACCGCATCCTCACCCTGATCCTCCTTCCTCCCACCATGCAGAGTCTGGGCAAAGAACTAATCCCACATTCGGATATTCGGAGGAGCTTTTTTCATCGGGCCTCTCGCCAAGGCCGCTTGAAGTGGGACATGAGGAGATATTGAGATATTGTGCCCTGATTCCCAACCTATTGAGCAAACAGTCTGAAGAAGATGATGGTGGGGAACGGCAAGTAGCGTCTCACGAGGTGCATGATGATGAGACACAGTTGCCAATAAGTCAAGGGCAACTAGTGTCTCAAGATGTTGATGATGAAGATGAGATGCAGTTAAGTCAGGTTCTTGTTAGCTCACCATGTCAGGAGGAGGAACAGAGTGAGGAAGTGGAAGAGGAGGTGGTGGACTATGAAATCGCTGACCCAACTTGGGAAGGTGGCAAGCGAGGACAGCAGTACAGAGGGGGAGGGATCCGCAGCACCGCAACAGGCTGGAAGAAGCAGTGGGGTGGCAAAAAGGAGAAGGCAGGCCACGCCAACCAGGCCGCAACTGTTCCCCGGAGGAGCCCTTTGCGGCAAGCTCCCTTGCCAAGGGTTAGGTGTTCTGCAGTTTGGCATGCTTTTGAGGAAAGTGCTGACAATAAACGGATTGTAATTTGTAACCTGTGTACCAAGATGAGCAGGGGCGTAAACACCAGCAACCTGACCACCACCAGCATGATCCGCCACATGTCAGCAAAGCACCCTAAAATGTGGGCCGAACACCTGGGTCCACGATCTGAGTCTGCAGGTCACACCACTGCCTCCTCTCCCCCTCTGTTACCTGCTGTCCAAGACGCAGGCCCAGATGCCTCCTGCCCCGCACCTGGACCGTCGCAAGAACCATCAGCCAGCACGTCCACTTCAGTGTCCCAGCACAGCATTCAAATGTCCTTACCCCAGGCATTTGAACGCAAGCGCAAATACCCTGCCACCCACCCACAGGCCATAGCTCTAAATGCACAACTTTCTAAATTGCTGGCCCTGGAAATGTTGCCATTTAGGCTGGTGGACACCGAGGCTTTCTGCAGCCTGATGGCGGCGGCTGTCCCTCGTTACGCAGTCCCCAGCCGCCACTATTTTTCCCGGTGTGCCGTCCCCGCCTTACAGCAGCATGTGTCCAGAAACATAACCCGTGCCCTGACCAACGCAGTTACTGGCAAGGTCCACTTAACAACTGACACATGGACAAGCGCTTCTGGCCAGGGATGCTACATTTCCCTGCGGGCACTACTTCAATCTGGATTTCCACCACCACCTACAGTAGCGGCTGCAACCCCTCCTTCTCTTCCTCCACCTCCTCCTCCACTTCCCATGCAGAATTGCCATCTTGCAGCACCAGTCAGACTTCTGTCAGTAGCTGGAAGCAGTGTAGCACAGCAGTGGGGAAGCGGCAACAGGCCGTGCTGAAGCTTATTTGCCTAGGTGAAAAACTGCACACCGCCGCAGAGCTATGGCAGGGCATAAGAGAACAGGCTGAGCTGTGGCTCTCGCCAGTCAACCTACAGCCAGGCATGGTTGTATCTGATAACGGTCGCAACTTGGTGGGGCTTTGGAGC
>ONZH01026482.1:0-10846 GCA_900303285.1 Rhinella marina | reverse complement strand
ATATAGTTTGGTATGTAGCAGAGCACCTAATACACCACTAATGCTCTCTCGTTCCTACTCAGCAGCTATCCTGAATACAGCAGCCCGTTCTCTGTAAGTCTATATTGTAGTAAAGCTATCACTGAGTCCACTGTAGTAGCCCCTGATAAGAGGCTTTTAATTCACGCTCCTGCCTGTCCAACAGTAAACTGTCTCTCCCTCTCCAGCCTCTGTCCTGACTAAGTTCACGCAGCATATGCGGACCGAGCAGGAAGAGCTTGAGTTTTTAATTCGAGGTCACATGGTTTTTCCAAGCAATGCATGTAGACGCTGTTTTCGCGCTGCAGCGTGCTCAGCGTGCCCTGTCATACCCCCTGCATGTTGATTGGTGGGAAAAAGAGCGCCAGGGAAGGTGGGAGGGGAAACGAATCTAAGTGCCCATCGCCCGTTATACCCGATTGAAATCGAGTGTGGCGAATTATCTAGTATTCGAACTCGATACCACGTCGATCGAACACTACCTCATTTCTATTTCACACCAATCCCCCAAATAATTTTCATAGCGTCTGTCTCACCAACCAAGTCCCTAAACATATGTTCAGGGTACTGTTCACACATCCCTCAAAAATAATGTTCATGAGCTCTGTCACCACCAAGGCCCTCAATAAATGATGATTTTCATGTCTGATCAACCACCAGGCCCTCAAAATAATGTTTTCATGTGTTCGTTCACCACCAGTTCCCTCAAAAATAATGTTTTCATGGTTCTGTTCACCAGCAAGGCTTCAATCTTAATTTTTCATGGGTGTGTCTGATGCCCTCCTTTATGTGTAATTAAAGGTGTATCGGAGTGCCTGTTCCTTGTAATTTTTGGCAGACTTGTCACTTTGTGCATAGGCTTTCTGAGTATATGAGTCCCACAACCAGAACAATTGTTCCACAATGTGAATGAGGCCCTTCTTTATACCCCTTGTATTGGAGTGCCTGTTCTGTGTCATTTTTGGCAGCACTTGTGCGTTACGTACATATATGTTTCCTAACAATATTTCTTCACAGTATGTCAGGAAGGGGTTAAAGGTGTACAAAAACATCAAACCACAGGTTATATACCTAATATTATTATTAATATTAATAATAATAATAATAATAATAATAATAGTAGTAATAATAATGATAATAATAAAATAACTTTTTAAAAACTGAAAAATACAAAAAATAAATAAAATAAAAATTAAAGCGGATGCCGACGTGCCGCCATCATTTGCTGCAGCTCCAGGTGGTCCAGCTGGAGGCTGCGTAGGAGGCGGGTGGCAGCGTGGAGCTTCATGCCAAATCGCCGTATGGCGGCCTCCATCTCGAAGTCAGTAGGTATGTCTGTAGGGGTGGAAACAGGAATATGATTAGCATGTAATATCAAGTTAAAGGGGTTGTCCCACGAAAAATATTCTAAACTTTCAAAGCAGCACCTGGATTTGAATACTAGCTGCATGAAATATTTTGTATATCTACTAGAACTGACTCAGTTATTCAGTGAAATATATTTTTAAATAATGAGCCATTTTTTTTCTAAATTTTCTTTGAACTGCTCACTGAGAAGGCCGCACATGCTCAGTTTAAATCTTCAACTGCCTCCTGTCCTGAGCTGTGATAGGGAGAGATGGACACGAGTCCTGACATGCAGCAGAATAGACACTAGTCACACTACCCTTGAGTAACCAGCTTGATGTAGCAGTAATTGGGGCAGATCTCTGGATCTATGTGAGGTGCAGGGCTGTTTCTCGCTTTGTTAAAAAGAGATTGCCAATGTACTATAATATTATGTCATGTATGACACATTTTTGTTAAATATTTTTGGGGTAACACAAGTTTCTACTTCTTTCACTACCTTGATTTTAAAATTATTGTGATATGTCTGCTTCACTAACCACTTGGAGAACATAATGTGTACACAGTCTAGTTATCAATAACATGTTGGGTGGCATGATCCTAGTGCTTGAAAATATTACACTTCTGTGAATTAGGGGTTTGTACTTACGGGACACCCATACTGGGTGGTCTTCCCATGGGCCTGGGGAAAACTCGATATCCCCCCTGACGGTTGGAGCTATAAAAGATAAAACATAAAATTAGCTTGTATTTTGAAGACAGAAGGTCCACCCATTACACTTTTTATTTTACCTACCTTCTGCCTCTTGTAGCTGGGCTGGGGGTGTATGAGGGCCAGGTGGGGTCCTCTCAGGGTGGGGTGGAGGAGGGGCAGAGGAGCTCCTCTCTGGTGCAGCAGCTGTCAAAATTTAAATAATGGCATTACATTCAACTCAAATGAACAGTTGTAACTTCTGATGTTGATACATCTGAATAGTTTGGGACTGGATCCCATTCCTAACCACTAGTGCTCTTATATCACTGCTGCTGCACTCCCACATAGCCTGGATTAAAAATAAATTAAATATGTTTACACTGACTAGAAGGTCCTTCAGGGGCCGTCCAGGCATGTCCCTGCTGTCGACACTGTCGATGTCGCTGACGTTGCTCTGCAACATAAATCCATACACAATTGTTATGATGACCGTTTTAATACTAACACTGTATACTACTATGAAGATATTATGGTGAGAGGAGGGCAATATGATGGGGAGTGAAGGGAACATAGAATATCTGGGGTGCATATTTGATGGAGGGAGCATTTGTTGGGAGGGGTGGGGGGTTGAATGAATGAATGAATAAAAGATGTCTGTGTGTCACATTCTGCAGGTACAAACATAACAAATATAAATACAGCACATACAATGCACTAGTATACCATAGCTCCAGTCCCAACCGTCCCGGATTCTGCAGGACAGTCAGGATTTTAGCGGCTGTGTCCGGGAACGGGTGGCTATGTCCCGTGGTCAGCTGTCTTTGCATCCATAGGAAGCAGAGACGGGTGACGGTAAGCAGGGAGCAGTCCCTTCACCTTCCCCGACGTCCAATATAATGTCTCCTTGTGGCCCCCATACAGTATAATGTCTCCTTGTGGCTGCCCCCATACAGTATAATGTCTTCTCCTTGTGGCCCAAAGTGTTTTTTTCTTCTAAATGGGTATTTATTGTGATAAATTTCTTAATATCGTTATCGTGGGAATATATTTTAAATCATCCAATCCAGACACATTAGCTGCAGCATGAGCACGTCTTTGAGTCTGTGTGTAGGAGGAGGAAGCGCTAACTATGAAGGAGCCTATAAGGGTACTTTCACACTAGCGCTAGAGATCCGGCGGGCTGTTATGGCTGGGAACAGCCCACCGTATCTGTCCGGATCCGGCATTTGCCTGAGACAAAAGGGAGAACGGCCAGCACCATTAGCAATAATGGGGGACGGCGCTGATCCGACCGCTATCCGCAAGAACGCCGGGAATTGGCAGGACAAATACCGTGGAACAGCCTGCCAGATCAATGCCACATATGTGAATGTAGCCTAAGGCAAATTACTGGGAAGGGGCACGTATCTCAGAATACCTTCACTTGTTTGGCTAGGGCTACACGACGACATGTGTCACGCGACACATAGTGCACAACTACACTCGCGACAGTTGTCGCACGACATTGTGTCGCACTAATGTCGCGTGACAATTTTTACAATGGAAGTCTATGGTGTCGCACTGCGACATGCGACATGCTGCGACTGCGAAACGACAGTCGCAGAAAAACCCATCCTGGATGGACTTTTCTGTGACTGTCGCACTACGCACTCCCACGTTGTCCTGTACGGTTTTCTTTAATGGCACTGGTACATATACAATACAGACAGTAAACTAATTTTTTAACATGTTACTTATCTAATATTTTTGGATACTCACCCTCTTGTATCTCATCCCGGATCTACCTTAGCCGCTCTGGGCACTTCAATTTGAGGTCCGACCACTTCCTCTGGACCTGGCCCGGGGTTCGCTCACTCTGACAGTGATGGCGCAAGCCTTGCATCACCCGCTCCACTATTTGTTTTTTTTCTTGGTGCGGGTGTTGATGGGTGCCACTGCCATCATAGCCCAGCTTGTCCATCTTCTGGACCATGTACTTTAGCTCTTCAGAGCTGAATGGACACGAACGCCTGCTTGCCGTTGCCATCTTGCAAAATTCGCTCTGACTCTGAGGTTCGTACGCCACGACGTAGCGTTGTGCGTGCATTCGTGAGACTTATATTCGTACGCAACAGTGTATAGATTAAAAGCGTATAAAGTTGCGTACCTTTTGAAAAATGAAAGTTCGTTATTAGTGAGCGAATATTCGCTAATAGCACATAATAACGTATATTTTGTACGCAAATACAACAAATCTATTTGTCGAATATACGAATTTTAGGAAAAGTTCGGCGAATGTTCGGCGAATAGTTTTTTGCATGATTCGCTCATCTCTAGTTAACAACATTTCTAAAACCAGTTTTGAATAGTTTGAGGGGTGTAGTTTCTAAAATGGGGTAATTTATGGGTGGTTTCTATTATGTAAGCCTCACAAACTGACTTCAGAACTGAACTGGTCCTTAAAAAAGTTGATTTTGTAAATTTGCAAAAATTGCTCTAAAACCTTCTACTGTCCTAAAAAAATAAAATGACACTACCAAAATGATGCCAACATAAAGTAGACATATGGGGAATGTCAATTAATGAGTATTTTAAGGGGTATCACTATCTGTCTTAAAAGCAGAGAGATTCAAATTCAGAAAAAAGTGAATTTTTTCAAATTTTCATTAACTTTTGGATTTTTTATAAATAAAATTAAAACATATAGACTCAAATTTACCATTAACTTGAAGTACAATGTGTCACGAGAAAACAGTCTCAGAATCGCTTGGATAAGTAAAAGCGTTCCAAAGTTATTACCACATGAAGTGACACATGTCAGATTTGCAAAATTAGGCCTGGTCAGGAAGGGGGTAAATGGCCCAGATCTGAAGTGGTTAAGATACCTTTCACTGAGTAATCCATTGCTTCATTCTAGAGAAAAAATACTGTTAATATATATGCAAATGAGCAATTAAGTTCACCAAGGGCAGGCTCAAGCACCCGTGCTCCTTCAGCCTCTACCTAACTTTCTTGATTGACAGGACCATACAAGATGACTTTCCATCATCAAGGAGAGGAAAGGGTTGACAGGGCAAGGGTGGCTTGAGGGTGTCCTCAGTGAACGTAACTGTTCAAATGCATATGGATTAATAGTAGTTTTTCTCCAGAATGAAGCAACAGATCTCCAAGTGAAAGACATCATTACATTCAGCTGAACTAGCCCTACAAGTCATCGCACCTGGTTTTATATGTCCCTGTCTGTAATTATTTCCATGACAAGATGGTCAGAGGTTTATCCATGAAGATGTCTGTGAAGTATCCGTGTTTGGTCCATATGTTCGTTTTTTTCTCCTCTGTGTGTCATCCTTATTCTGTGGACACTACTATGCCATCTGTGTTATGTCTGTGGTTTTTACTGACTTATAGACAGGGGTGGTCTGGGAATTTAAAAGGGCCCTGGAAAAAAAATAATAAAGTGGCCCAATGTTTTAAGGGGGTCCAACCTGACAGAAGATGGGGCAACACAAATAGGGGGTGTAGGAATACAATAGCTCAAAATACCGTTCCAGCAGAACCATATAACAGAATGCAGAACTATATATTGTCCCAAAAGCTGTGCCTCTGTGATGACCATCAATCATGCCATGATTAAGATAGGGGGAAGGGGCTTAGGAGGTGACATGTGGGCCACAGCAGTTAAAGTCAGGAGGACATGGCAAATATAGACCTCTGTGTCTGCAGTTACTGAATATCCATCAAAGAAAACTCCAGTCTATCTTATAAGTATGGTTAATAACTAACAAAACAAAGACATTGTGTGAAATATATACTACAAAATTAATGGTAACAATAGACTTGATGGACCCATGAAATCTTAAAATGGAAATCAATTAAAACTGACCTCTGACATATTCCTTAGCAATAATCTCCTCTGAATTGCAAAGAACATTCAACATTAAAGAGGAAACACACATGGAAATGTATTTCCAGTTAGTGAAGACCTTGCAGCATGAGTGAAAATTTTTCTTTGCTTTAAATGTTAGACTTGTGAAGGTCATATACTTTTGCCAGAAAATGTGCAAGGTTATCATTACCATTAAAAGGAGCCAGTCATGTTGAACATGGTATTCATGCGGCAGACATAGCTGTCAATCAGGAATTTAAATGTATAAATTTCAAGTTTTACTGAAAAAAAACTATACATTAATCTGCTCTGCTTTGCAACATGGTGCCTGTTGCTTGTATTAAATTTCCATGGTGAAAGGTTGCCTTTAAACAAGCATGCCTGAGTTTAAAAAAAAAAGTTTGCATAATGAAGTGATTTAGAAATTTGCTAATTATACCATTCTCTATTAAATTAAATTGTGTAAATGTACAGTTTTGTAAGAATCAGTAGTACAAATTTCCAGTCCTTCTGATACATTAAAGAGCATCTGTCAGCAGGATAAAACCAATTAAATCAGACATACAGCCTGGTTGGTTTAATCATGCTGCCAAAAACAACACCCTTATTTTTATTATCCATGGTCCTATTGGTGCCTAATGGTAGCTGGGTGCCATTGATTTTAGGTGCCTGGATGTGTACAAGGCAGGGCGTATAGAGTGCAGTGGCCAGCATATGGTGTAGGAGTCAGAAGACTAAGCCAGGAATAGAAGAATAAATGTCTCTCTTTACTGTAGAGCAAAATGATAGTTGTAATACATCTAACTAGAGCAGAACACAATTCCAACTGTTCACAATGCAATTTAATCCCAGATAGTGATGGATTAAGGCAAGAATGGGAGCTATGGCCCTTTTTGTACACTACCTTGCTAATGTCTCTCTCAATAGAATCTATGGCTGGCAATAGTACCTTGGCAATAATGGCAGTCATTTCACTGCAGAATACAGGGTTTTGAAGGCATGTCCAGGTGTGAAGGATATCTTAACAGTGTCCCTCAAAGCAGTAAGGTCTGAATGGCAGTAGTCACAGATTACCTTACTGACTACTATATGATTGACCTTGCAGATTCTAAGTTCTCCTCTTTCTCTCTTTCTTTCTGTAGAGCTTTCAGTAATTCACACAGAGATCTCTGAAGCTTTCTGGACCTAAGAGAGAGAATAAGTGACTTCTTGCTTCCTCTCTGAACTGCAGTCTA
Organism: Rhinella marina; assembly: GCA_900303285.1. NCBI lineage: Eukaryota > Metazoa > Chordata > Amphibia > Anura > Bufonidae > Rhinella > Rhinella marina. Next base: position 3,687 of record ONZH01026482.1, on the reverse strand, counting down.
CAAAAAGCACTGACTCACTAAGCCGGGGGTGGATCCTAGATCCCCACCCAATTTCCTGCAGAGGGCTGAGCCAGGCTTGTTAACCCCTGGTTTAGTCTTCCATACATGGCTATACTGTTAATACATGGCATAACAATACAAAGCATAACAATCAATAACATTACATTAGCCCCTTCATGTATTATAATGCATATGATAATGTGTAAGGGATTGTATAGAGCTGGCTGCTGCGCTCAGATGCTCTGGTCAGTAGTGATCGTGGATTCTGTGGAGTTAGACAGAGGGATGGTTGTCCCTCTGCCTTCTGATCTGAGCCCCTGAATTGAAATCATGGGGCTTTGATTAGTTACCATGACAGCATGGGTCCTGCTGGAGGTTCCCAGACCTGTCATGGTAAACTGCATGTAAAGCCATGTGTGAGGCATACCTCAGGAGGCAGAGCATCAAAATCTCATAGATCATAATAGTTCTCTATTATGGTCTATGGGATACGCAATCAGAAGAAAGTTATTATGTAAAAAAAATGAAATAAAACTATCAAAAAGGCATATCACCCAAATTTTACATAATTCAAAGTAAACAATTAAAAATAACCATAGCAGATATCGCCATGTCTGAAAATGTCTGAACTATTAAAATATAAAAATATTTTGCAGGGTGTATGACACCCCAAAATGGTGCCAATAAAAAAACAGTTCTGCAAAAAACAAGCCCTCATACATCTCTGTGGATATAAAGTTGTGGCTGTTAGAAAATGGCAATGTGAAGAAATGTTTTTTTTTAGTAAAACAAAATAAAAACTATATAAGTTCGGTATCACCGTAATTGTATTAACAAGCAGAATAAGAGCTTCATGTCATTCTTTTGTACATAGTGAACGCCGTAATATCAAAACCCAAAAAAACCTTGGCAAAATTGTGGACTTTCTTCAAAATTTCATCTCAGAAATATTTTATTTAGTAAGACATGGTAAATTAAAAGGTTCCATTAAAAAATAAAATGTGTCCTGCAAAAACTAATCTCTCATATCACTATGTGACCAGAAAATTCAAAAAGTTATGACTTTTGGGATGTGAGCAAGAAAAAAAACGAAAATGCAAAAATGAAAATGAGTTTTGTCTTGAAGGGGCTAATGAACAAACCATTTACAGATACCCCCTGCTATTAGGGACCTGTTCTTTCTCTGTCCAAATGCTGAGACTAGAGGTGAGCGAATCATGCAAAATTTTATTCGTCGAACATTCGCCAAACTTTTCCTAAGATTCGTAAATTCGACGAATAGATTCGTTGAATATGCGTACAAAATATACGTAATTATATTGCTTTTAGAGAACATTCGCGCACTAATAACGAATGTTCAGGTAAAAAAGGTACGCAACCTTTTTGAACACGTACGCATGAGCGTACAAATTGCGCACAAATCCTCAGAGTACTATTGTCTAGCGATTACGTAATACGCAGGCACGAGTTGAGAGGCCGCGGCGTGCACTCCTCAGAGGCAGAGCTGAAATACATGATCCGGCTGATGGACCGGCAGGATTACGATGGTACACACCGCTACCCGAACCAGCATAAAAAAGAGGTGATACAGCAGGTGATCCTAGGCTTGCACCATTTTTTCGACCCCGTGTGGACCCCGGGCTAGATCCAGCGGAAATGGTCCGATCTGAAGTTCAAGTGCCCAGAGCAACTTAATGAGATCGGCACAGAGATACGGCAGGGTGAGTATTGCGAACACTACTAGTAGATGCTCCAGCTACAGGTCCTTTGGAACTGCTGCCCTGTGCCACCTTCTCCTGTTTTTTTAGAGCTCGAGGTCTGGCAGGAACTGAACCCCTTTTGCTTATTCATTCCAGACATTTTTCAATTCACTCTGTGGCCCTGCAGCTGGTCTTTGTCCCTGTATCTCCCTGTCTCTCCCTATCTCTCCCTGTCTCTCTCTCCCTGCCTGATTAATTACTAGCCCTGCACTTGCCCTGCAGTATCCCTGCAGTATCCCTGCAGTATCCCTGCAGTATCCCTGATATGTGTAATATGGATTCCCAGAGCAATCCACCTTATTACACCCCAATTTTCAAAAAACAGGTCTCAGAGTCTCAGAACTTCACACACAGTGCTTCTTCTCATCTCAGCAGAATCAGCAGAAGTGATGCGTCACTGGCTTACTGAGCCTGAGCCAATCAGAGCAAGCCCTGCCCACAAAGGTGACTGCTTTCTTCCCGGGCTTTTGCGCACGATATACAGTAAAAGTTTGCTAATGAATTGAATTTGTACGCAACAGCGTATAAACAGTAAAAGTTTGCTAATGAATTGAATTTGTACGCAACAGCGTATAGAGTAACTTATACATAGCAATAGCGTATAATTTATAGGACAACTACGTAGCGAATGCGTACAAAGCCGAAGTGAATCACCTAATATTTAGATTCGCTTCACAGCTAAAAAAATTTCCAAGATTCTCTACGAATCAACGAATCGCTTCGCTCATCTCTAGCTGAGACCTGTATTCTTCTGCCTATGTTATATCTTCTGGTCTCGGCACTTGCCTTGTGTTTCTCCTACTATAGTCTTGGGGGACACAGTGCAGGCACAAGATGCCAGGTCTCAGTGTTTGCTCAGTTTGAATCTGCACTGCATAGAGCACATCAGGAGAAACACTGAGCAATAAATAAATTAGTATTAAAAAGTGGACTCCCACTCCATCCATGTAGTCCCGGTCTTTGGGTCACTAATGTAGGCTTCTTTCACACGAACGTTGTGTTTTGCGGTCCACAAATTGCCGATCCGCAAAAAACTGATACCGGCCCATGTGCTTTCTGCAATTTGCGGACCGCACATGCGGGGGATATCATAGAAATACCTATTCTTGTCCGCAATTGCGAACAAGAATAGGACATGTTCTATTCTTTTTGCGGGGCTTACAAACAGACAAGCGCCATATAGTGCTAACTTTTTCAGTGTAGTTGAATTGCCAAAAAAAAAACTGTGAATCCGTGTTTGTGCGGTTGTTCATTTTAAATAACTATTTGCGGCGTTATTCGCCATACAAACAGACAAGCGCAATATAGTGCTAACTTCTTCAGTATAGTTGAATTGCAAAAAAAAACAGTGAATCCGTGTTTGTGAGGTTGTTCATTTTAAATAACTATTTGCGGCGTTATTCGCCATACAAACAGACAAGCACCATATAGTGCTAACTTTTTCAGTGTTGTTGAATTGCCAAAAAAACAATGAATCCGTGTTTGTGGAGTTGTTCATTTTAAATAACTATTTGCGGCGTTATTTGCCATACAAACAGACAAGGGCCATGTAGTGCTAACTTTTTCAGTGTAGTTGAATTGCCAAAAAAAAAACTGTGAATCCGTGTTTGTGGGGTTGTTCATTTTAAATAACTATTTGCGGTGTTATTCGCCATACAAACAGATGTCAATGCAATTTAGGATAAGTCCCAAAATAGGACTTAATACTCAGTTGTCTGTGGTGTTCAAATTATGTTCAATTTCCCCCTTCATGGTAAGAGGGTGAGGCCGCAGCACAAGAAATGCACGTATAGTCGTCTCATTGCTGATCATGCATATCTCTCCTGGTTACACCCAGAGAGCTAATTTTATTAGAAATACATGTTGGTGTAATCACATCCTCCTTTGTCATCAATTTTAATATATCCAATCACAATCATACAAGTAT
>ONZH01026481.1:0-93608 GCA_900303285.1 Rhinella marina | reverse complement strand
AAAGGAGTATTAATAGACCGCAGCATGAAGTGAAGATTGTAACCGCACTGAGCTGCCATTATCTCCGTCAATCGGTTCCCTGTCCACTGTCTTAATGAAAGAAGATTCTGTAAAGCTTGAAGGGGAAAAAAACTGGACATGAAGCATTTTTTTTTACATGACTTCTTAAAGGGCTATCCAATATAAAATCCCTTTTCCTAACCTATTAAGGAATTCCTCTGTTCAGGATCCTGATCTCTTTGCCACAGTGGAGAATGGTTAGGCTAGTTTTACATATGTGGTAAAAGATCCGGCAGGCTGTTCTGGCAGAGAACATTCTGATGGAGTCCTCTGTATCCGGCCTGAATTCCCACCGGCCCCATTAATTATAAACGTGGTAACGCCTGGTCGTGTCAATCAAAGTGCAGAGGGCTGCAGCAGTTGTAGAGAGCTAAGCCCTCTAAGGTGTAATGACAACGCCCCCGTTGCTCCTAGAGGCTCATTTGCATATATTAAAACTTCTTTCTTTCTCAGCAATGCGGCACATATGAATATGGGACCAACACAGATGTCTTCAGCTGCCAAGTGCACATGTAACAGGTCAGCCAGTGTCATAGGTACAAAACTGCTGACAGATGCCCTTTAATGTAATTTTCAGACACAACATGCTATTGTTAAAGGGGTTATCCCATGATTAATGCGAAAAAATCATACATGTTATAGTCCATGACAATCTTTTTAACAAAACTAGAATCAGCCCTGTACCTCACATGGATCCAGAGGTCACCCCAGTGATTACTCTAATTGCCGTACTAAATTTATTTCAAGCCAGAAGCTGTCGAAATGTCACAGCTTCTAGCAGTAGATCGAGTAGGTCAGTTGAAGGATGGAACTGAGCATGTGTGACCACCTCAGTGAGATGGACAGACCAGTATGGAAAAGAACAGCAGGTGGTGCTATATAGATACATTTTATTGAATAACTCTGGCTAGGCCAAATATTCAATTACATGCAGTTACACAAGTATTCAGATCCAGGAGCCAATTTGAAAGACGTAGAATATTTTTGTGGGACAACCCCTTTAATTAAGGACAGCGGATATCTATAGGGGAGCAAAAGTTACATGTGTACATCGGCTCTGGCGGTGGGAGGGGTTCCAAAAGGGTTCTCTATCCTATATGAGTACTGCTAATAGCACATGGTAGGTGGGAAGGTTTGTTACAGACTTTGCACTGGGTCCCAAAAGATTCCAGTTACCCTTCTGACGTTTTTACTGATTATATCATTTTAGAAGGAAATGCTCATTTGTATACTGTCTTGAAAAGGATATTAACCAAGACATCTGGGAAGGAAAAGCCATGGCCAGTGGAGATAACTTGCCGTATGATGTCACCATGTCAGCAGAACTGCGCACCATAGTCATTGTGTGGCCTCTTGTCTAGTAAAGTCAGTGTTACAGTACGTTAAATGCCTCTTAAAGGTTCTTGTGAGACATGACTTACCACTAAATGACGAGATGTGGTGAGACACAGGAAACTGAAAACTGTTCTTATCTCACTTTTGACTTGAGAGTCGTCAAGCAGAAGAATGAGTAAAGGAGATCTGACGATGTTCTAGTACAAAGTGGACTACATGTCCCTGCAATTTCCTACTATCCTTCTATTGTTAGAATTGGAACGATGCAATAGCAGAGTAGGACAAGGGCTGGAAATCTAGTTCTGTGCCACTTCCCAGTGGGCAGACTGGCTATAGACTCTACAGGGAATTTTCCCGGTGGGCCAATGCCCCATAGGGCCACCCAAGCCCTTGTCACTGCCGCAAGCCAGTACAGGTACATACTACTAGGGGAACCATAAGGGTCACTATAAGAGGACGTCCAGGCAGCATGCTGAAAGTAGGGCTGGCTTGGTGTTGTGGTACCACATCTCACCTCCTAAGGCCCCTGCTCCCTATCTATATTTGACACAATTGGAGGAGGACAGAACAGGGAAGCTATTGATGGCCACCACTGAGGCACAGCTTCTCGGGAGGTATTTTATGCTGCATTGTGGTATTACTGACCCTGCCAACTTGTATTGGCCACCTTTAATTGTGTTGTCCCGCCTTTTGTCAATTTGGACCCACCTACAACATTGGGGCCACTTTTATCTTTTTTTTTTCCAGGGCCACTTTTTTAGTTCCCAGTCCGCCCCTGCCATGGACTAGTATTTATAGAAGATCATACGAAAGCAACTTGACTTACTTGTCCCTTCCCAGCAATCATCTGTAATATCTGGGGGAACCCGACATCTAATGTTCAGTTTCCCTACTGCGCCTCCGGAGGTGAAATGAATCATTACATGAAATCAATGGACTGAGTCCTCCAGAGAGAGGGAAGCTCACTTTGAAAGAGGTCTTAACATAGAATATGCTGATTTCTAGACCGGGTAATCCCTTTAAATATACATTTTATAGAATTATTAGGTTAACATTTGGTCTTAATCACTTTCCTGCCCACACAAATCCAACTTTTTTAGACCTAGAGTGAGCGGGAATAAGTTGCAGATTTTGCCACACCATAACATGTGACAGAATCTGCGCCAAAGTGGCATATATCTGGTCATAAATGACCCCCTTAGTTTTCATTTAGCACTGTGGAATATGTTGGTGCTATATCAAGATTTTTAGTTAGAGGAGCAGAGCGTTTTTGGTTACATCTATATGACGTTTTTCGCATTACACAGGAAATGCAACCCTATCTCCTGGGACTTTCATTATGAAGTGCAGAGTATCAAATATGATCTACAACCACTGATCTCTGTGGGAGTGCTACGGTAAAGGATATGATCTCCTGGCAGGTTAGTTTTTCTCTTAAAATGGCATTTCCATCAGAAAGGAGTATTTTTTAACTCAATATTCATAGAAAACAATTTTTTACAATATTTGGCAGTTGAGCCACAGGCTTAACTATGGTACATGAGAAGATTTTCTCTCACTAAAAGCCTCAATAGTATACTCTTCCATTTATAATGTACTGATAACTAAAGATACATATCTATATATCAGCACACTGTATGTGATAAAAGAATTTACAAAAAAAAAGGCATGGGAAAATACTTGTGAGGCTTTTAGTCAGAGAAAATCCTCCTATTGATTACAGTTAAAGAAGAACTCTTTTATTCCATGTCCTGCTAGAAATGTACATGATGTAATCTGTAGTGAGTGTCATTTTCTTACCAGTGGCTGTATTTTTGAGTTATATGTCCCGGCCCGGATCCCATGAATTTCTATGGAGCCAACGGAAATAGCCGAGCAGCAGCGCTCGGCTATTTTCGGCGGCCCATAGAAATAAATGGAGGGCGGCGCGCGCATGCGCGGTGCGCCCTCCTTCTCTTCTGGGGCCGCGTTCTCAATATAGGTGCAGGGTCCCAGCGGTGGGACCCGCACCTATAAGACAATGGGGGCATATCCTAGCGATATGCCCCCATTGTCCAAGATGGGAAAACCCCTTTAACAATTAATAAGTACCACCAACAATACCGATGTCTTTGAGGCTAGGTCTACAATGCCACTTTAGCCATGACCTACATCACAGATGGCAGTTTACAGCTGCATACATAGAAAGTAATCGCAACTAATATTAGTCACTGGTTCGCGAGCAGCAGGGTTTCATTTCTCGTAGCATGCTTGCCTAAAGATTAAATTATGTTTAATACACACAAGCAAATTACAGCTCTGTATAACCTTCACCGTAATACAGGACCCATATACTTCTTACAGGGACCCACTGCACCTGCTCCACTGGATGCAAGCTACATCCTGGATACATTTAATGAGAGGTTTCACAAGTACTTCCCACTCGATTCCTGCAGCTAAATTTAACAGAGAAGAAGTGTGGGCAGCAATCAAAGTTAAATATAAGAAATAAACAAAAAGCCCCATAAAATGGGGGCGTTAATAGCAATCTAAAAATATATGGGAAAGGAAGTAACCCCGGTTATGACCGTTAATTAGCCACCAACGCGACCATATTGTAAATTATAAAAGTAAAAGGAAGGGCAAATCACTAAATTAGATCCTATGCGTTAATGCCGTTGACAAGGGCCCTGCTGTAAAAAAGTTCTGCTGCATGTTGTTTCTTTTATTTTTCCTTGACCTTAAAAGGGTTGTCCAGCTTTGGGGACATTTTTTTAATAGCTCCTGCACCATGTTGGAAAACTCATTCTCACCTGCTTCCTTCTGCTCCGTTCCGCACCATTACTCCCTTTATTTTTTCTTCCGGTTCCTCGTCCTATAAACCTATAAACAGAGAGGATCACATGCACCGCTGCAGCCAATGACTGACCTCAGTGGTGATGTGTTCCTAAGCGCCACATGACCTAGCAGTGATGTACCGCCTCGGCACACGTCACAGCTAATGCCAGTCATTGACTGCAGTAACACACATGACCAGGTTAGAAGTTTACAAGATGTGGGACGGGAAGACCATTGAAGGGAGCAAGGGTGCAGAATGGAGCAGCAGGGAACTGATGAGTATGAGTTTTACAACGGGTATGACATGGTTCAGGAGTCTGTTAAAAAAAAAAGTCCCAAAATCTGGACAATCCCTGTAAGGTCAAGGAAAATAACAAAACAAACAAACAGAAACTGAGATAAATTGTGCAGATTTATTTGACGTTTTTACTTGTGTTTTTTGGTGCTGTTATCGTGCAGGTTTCTGCGTACAAATCAGCGCCATGTTCAGGTAGCCTTAGGCAACATGCACACAGCCTCATGTATTTTTGCGGTCCGCAAAATATGTGGATGATGTCCGTGTTGCATCATCCGTTATTTTTTTCATTGTAATAATCAGTGTCGGACTGGGATGCCTTAGGGCCCACCAATAAAATTAAAGGGAACCTGTCAGCACCAAAATGGATCATAAACTGCCAGCAGTACCTTAAAGTTGTTAACATCAGGCTTCTAATGATGTTCTTGTGTAAGATGTCTGAGGCACATAATCGCTGTAAAACAACTTTATTCCCCTCACAGGTCGTATGCAAACGAGGTTCTTGAAGTCAAGCATGCCGCATGCCCCCTTCCCTCCCCTTCGCATTTGATTGATAGCCTTTCTATCCTGAGCAATTCTATCCTGAGATTTTGCGGATGCGCCGTATGGTCTTGTTTCCGGCGTCTGCGTATTGATCTCCCTGCTTGGTTCAGAGAGTCAACGCACAGGTGCTTCCGATCCTGAGTCTGCGCGTGCGTATTGACTCACTGGAGCTACAGCAGGGATCAATGTGCAGGCGCTGGAAATGAGAGCATATGGCGCATGCGTGAAATATCAGGATGGAATCGCGCCTAATAGAATACAAATGGCCATCAATCAAATGCGAAGGGGAGGGAAGGGGTGCGTGGCATGCTTGACTTCAAGTGTGAAAGCCTGCTGCCCCCTTGACTTCAAGATCCTTCGTTTGCATACGACCTGTGAGGGGAATAAAGTTGTTTTACAGCGATTATGTGCCTCAGACATCTTACACAAGAACATCATTAGAAGCCTGATGTTAACAACTTTAAGGTACTGCTGGCAGTTTATGATCCATTTTGGTGCTGACAGGTTCCCTTTAATTTTGGGAGCCTACTGTACAAGCAAAATGCAAATATTACCTGCCCACACAGAGACAGACAGCAACAAGATGCTACAAGATGATTGATTATGGGAGTCCCTGATACAACTTCAAAAGGTGGGTCCCAGGGAGGAGAGGATACTGGCTGTCCTGCCTCTATTCCTAGAGGCCATCTTAACCTTCCGATGCATCTATAATAATAAACTGGATAGTCTACACAGTTTTTTTTATATTGATATAGGTCATTTGAGATGCTGTTCGGGTGGACTGGGGACCCACCTTTCTCAGGGGCCCACCGGGGGATTCCCCTGTGGGCCAGTCTGAGCCTGGTAACAATGTCCGTGCTTGTCCTCAAAACAGACAAGAATAGGACATGCTCTATATTTTTTTTGCAGGGCTACAGACCAGACACATGGATGCAGACAGCACACTGTGTGCTGTCCGCATTTTTTGCAGACCTCATTGAAATGATTGTTATCCGGAAAACAAAAAAACGGAATGGACATGGAAACAAAATACGTTCATGTGCATGAGGCCTTAGCTTCACATTCCTCAATGTTGTAAACATTGCTATCCAATATAGAAAATAATTAACTGGTTTAAGAACCCAATGTTTGTAAGTATATGATGTATATTGATATAGTAGAGATTCTTTCCGACGCACTTCAATACAGCGTTTTCAATACAGCATAATATATGTTTGGAAATTAAGCTGAACACAATCAGAAGTGACTGGGATAAAATAGATTTGATTCAATGAACCAAACAGGAAAAAAAGCAAATGAAAAAAAACAAAACATAAACTATTAAAAAACTATATAAAATAACTTAAGATGTTACTTTATATAATACTAATACATTCTGAATTCACCATCTATATAGGCCTCATTCACACTCACATTCACAAGTTATGGCTCTGAATGCTGAATAATAGTCTAAAAATAAACATAATAAAAAAGTTTCATAAAACATAGCTAGAATAATTGAAAAAATAATAAATAAATAATAAATTTTAAAAAAAACCATACACTCTATGGACTACTCAGTCTTTGTTTTCCCGTTTCATACTCCTGTGTTCAGGTGAAATGTTTAGTATACATAAGGTAGCCACCAACCTGATGGTGTCCAGACGACACATGTTTCTTCCTTCTACAGATGCAGCCCGAGATTTAGATCTTTTTATAGATGTCGCCATCACATTAAGACCATGGTGATGTCAAAAAATCTCATGCTCGACTAGAAGTAAGCGTTCAGAATAGAGCAGTTGATGTACCACGCCTGGCTTCAGCATGCATCTACGAGGGACTCTACAAGGCAGGCACACAAAAAACTGGCCGTGACAGATTTCCTTTGGTGATACAGAACTTCCTTTTTCCGGAGGTCTAACACCAGGCCTTACCATATTTGTTCTCAGTTTCCTGCTCTGACAACTTCACAGCTATAACCTGAGACATATAATATGCTCTAGAAGATGAAAATAAAGGAAATTCCCTCAAAGACTATACTTGTAAGGTTTACCACTTCCCCATTCACAAAAAGAGGAACAAAACCCGGTACATACTGGCACACACTGTGGACTTGGAAGTAAATCTGTGTCTAGATTTAATGTACATGTTTTACATAGAGGGCTGGTCTTCTCATTTCAGGTGTATTGACTGCTAGAGACACAGAGGATGTCCCTACTGAAGAACAGTCATAGAGTTTGATTGTTTTGGGGTGTGCGACCTGTGTGGTGGCACCACGGGCATGGTACCTGAGACATGTAATCACCACAATACAACTATTATTTAGACAGTGTATGGCACCATTATTAGATTACTTTATGTATGGAGCTGTTATTTGGTCACTGTATGTTGATGCCATTTCAGTACTTTTTGTGAAGCACTGAAACTTAGCTGTTCTACAGTACATTTTCACAAATGGTGGTGGCGCTACTATAGGTGTGTAGGAGTGTTATATAGGCACTATACGGTGTCCACTGTTTGGTATGGTTATTTCAAAGCTATGTACAGAGGCGCCAACCCAGCCCACGTGTGCATGGTTTCAAAAACAGAAGCAGTGGGGCTGAAAAGAGCTATAGGTCTTGTGCAGAAGCGGATTGGCCATAGACCCTACAGGGAACTTTCCAGGTAGGCTGATGCCCCAGGGGGCTCCCCAAGTCCTCCTCTCTGCCTCTGACCAGGTACATAATGAGCTCTCAACAGTAATTGAGAATCAGAAAATCATGTACCCAGCCAGTGACCGCACATGCCCTCCTTAATTCAACTGCTTTTACCCGCACCTCACCTCCTAACCCCCTGCTCCATAGACAACTGGAGGAGGAGGACAGAAGATGGCAGCTATTGATGGCCACCACAGAGGGCCAGCTTTTGGGGCAGTATATTGTGCTACACTGTGTTATTTTGCTTCTGCTGGGATGGTATTGTGCACCATGGTATTGTTAACCCCGCCTACTTGTGTTGCCCCGCCTTCTGTTAATTTGTACCTGCCTACAAAATGGGGCCACTTTTAGTTTGTTTGTTTTCCCCAGGGCCACTTAAAGTTCCCAGTCCGCCCCTGGTCTCGTTCTTGGAGGCTATCCAGCAGTTCTCTCTATACTGCAAGCCTCTTACTTTTACGGCGCCTGGGCTGGATGCTGAAGCGCATGGTGCAGCGCAAGACTTTAGGAGAAGTCATGGACAGGTGTCATCATGTTTACACTATCTGACCTTGTCAAACAAAGTGGAGAGGGTTCGGAAGTTGCAGAAAGAGAAGAGCCTCTAGGTGTAAAGGCAGCACCCTGGAGGCTCATTTGCATTTATAAAAGCTTCATTTTTCTCAAACACTTGTGAACATGGGGTAAATACAGATGCCTTCAGCTACCAAGTGCACATGTAACAGGTCAGCCAGTGTCATAGCTACAAATCTGCTGACAGATGCCCTTTAAACTTTAAGTACTTAAGGTCCTTTTACACGGGCCGATTATCGGCCGAAAAAATCGTTCCTAGGAACGCTAGTGCCGATAATCGGCCCGTGTAAAAGTGGCCCTAATCAGCCGACGAACGAGCAAAACGCTCGTTCGTCGGCTGATTGGATATTTTGGTTTCTACAAAAGATCCAATCTGTCGGGCGCACATCGGCCTGTGTAAACAGGCGATGTGCGCCTGACAGTATGGAGCTTCCCGGCCGCACGAGTGATACAGCGATCACTCGTGCGGCCCGGCGCTCGATTCATCGGGCCGTGTAAAGGCTCCCTGCCCGAGTGCCGATATCGCTGATCGGCGCTCGGGCAGGGAGACACATCGGCCCGTCTAAAAGGGCCTTTAGTGTAGATGCTCGGAGACCAGCTGGCCCTACCCTCCCTGACCAGAGTTAGGCTTCATTCACATCACCGTTAAGCCTTTCCGTTCTCATGCTCCGTTTAGGAGCAGGAGAACGGAAAGGACGGATTCGGCACATAACTGAGCCGAACGGAGCCTAAGGACCCCATAGACTATAATGGGGTCCGTTAGGTTTCCGCTCAGAAGATGATTTTTGAAGCGGAGACAAAAGTCCTGCATGCACAACTTTTTGTCTCCGCTCCAAAATCATCTTCTGAGCGGTAACCTAACGGACCCCATTATAGTCTATGGGGTCCTTAGGCTCCGTTCGGCTCAGTTATGTGCCGAATCCGTCCTTTCCGTTCTCCTGCTCCTAAACGGAGCATGAGAACGGAAAGGCTTAACGGTGATGTGAATGAAGCCTTAGCTGAGAGTGTGCTACTAGTCAAGCTAAAGTGAAGAGCTGCTTGCTTGACTAGAGGTGTGCTATGCCAAGTGGGCCCTGTAAAGAACTGTACTCAAGGAAAACACCATTCATGAACACAGAAAAGCGGCCAGAAGGTAACATTGCTAAGAACTAACCCTGAGGAAAGAAAACATTGAATATTTTCCAAAAGATTGAGGACCAATGTATGGCTATGCTGGACTGAGACAGTATAATAAATGCATGTTTATGCCAATGTAATTTACTGCATGTGGAAAAGGCTAATTGCTGCCAGCACCCGCAACACTTCTAAGATGGACTGGCCATCTATTGAAGGACTACACCCTACAACTGGGAACTGCAGAAAAGTATTTTGAGAGAAATTGCATGCCGTTGGTCATTTGGTAAGATTGCACGGGATGTCTAGAGGAGAACATTGTACTGCCGACCCCTAAGGAAACTACTACTGCTTCTATTTGTACTGCAACTCACTGTCTATTCAGTAAAAGAGAGTTGATTTGTGCTAACCAAGCAGGCCGGGTCTCCACCATCTGTCGGCCCCTTGCTCCATTCCTGCTGGCTTGTACCCTGCAATCATCCACCATTGAGGGCACTCAAACTACCAGTAAGCAGGAGCCCCAAGCCCGTGGAGAAGAAGGGTTGTGCCCCTCCATCCACTGCAGCCATGGCCTAGGGGAAAGTTGGAGTCAAGATTAACCTGAGAACTAAAACTACCCTAATTTGTCTCAGCCCACCAGCCTCCAGCCCTTTCATCACGCCTTCACAGAATTGTGATTTTTGGTCACCGTCATTTTTCCAAAAAAAAAAAAAATGTCCCATGGTAGCAACAAAAAACTACTACTCGCCCTACAACAGCCCTTACACAATTTTGTCTGCAGAAAAATAGAAAGTTACGGATGTTGGATGGCGACACAATAAAAAAACAAGCACAAATTTTTTAAAAGTAGTAAAACCTAACAAAAACGGTACAAATTTGATATTTCCATAATCGTACTGACCTGCTGAATAAAGCTCACATGTAATTTTTACTGTGAAGTGAAATCAAGATCCAAAAACAATTTTGTTGTTTTTTTACACAGTAATTGTTTTTTAAATGTATGCGATACATTAGAAGTGCCATTGTCCTGACAAACTTAAAGAGGTATGCCGATTTTACAATATCGATGGCGTACTCTTAGGTAAGTTTATTAAAGGGGTTATCCAAACTAAAAAACATCCCCCATATGCCCAGGCCCCTCACCAGCGATGCTAGGGAGGCTCGTCACCGTCTGCCATTGGCTGCTCCCTCCTGACACCGGATGTTTTCATCCGCGCACAGGGAGAAGCAGCAGCGGCAGTGCGGGGACCAGGAGTGGAGCAGGAAACGAGAGCCAGGTAAGTATATTCAGTGTGAGGGGCCTGGCGTATGGGGGACATTTTTTAGTCTTGGATAACCCCTTTCATATCAGATTGGTTGGGGTATAAGTAAACACTGAAGAGGCTACAATGCCTTCATGGGGGCCAAGGCTCCTTCAAACAGCTGATTGGTGGGTGCCGACAGTCAGACCCCAACCTATCTGATATCCAGAGGATAGTCCATAAATTTTTTGAAGCTGGAATAACCCTTTAACTATACTGACCGAAAATGCTATGATACAATACACTCAACACACTAGAATAACTGAGCCCTTCCGTGTGCTTCTGGGTCCGTGTCGCTGCACCACAAGAGATAGAATGTAGCCTATCTTTTGCCGCATCTTGCAGACCTCGGAATGCACACAGCCAGTGTCCGTATTTTGTGGATCTGTGGTTTGCTGTACGCTAAACGGAGATATGTAGCAATATGTATATTGTATAAAGAAATTAATCAATGTGACGTAACCATCAGAAACTAGAAGAACATGCAGGGCTGTGGGAATATACAGATTTCCTGCCATTACGTTATGGACGGTTACATATCGCACGTGTATCATACCTCGCCTGTGAGTGACGGAGTTTTCTACAGAAGATTCATAAAATTTCACCAGTCACATGATGTAAGGACTGTCTGGTGAGTAATACACTGTACTTGAATTTTAGGAAAAGATATTTAATGTAATATGAGGCAATTAAATGGGTTGCCCGGGTTCAGAGCTGAACCCGGAAATAACTCCTTTGCTAGGGGCAGCACTATAGACCGTCCATTAGTGCTAGTGATGTCATCGGGATCACTGCTAGACGGAAGCCTCCGCCTAGCAGTGAGAATGTAAACAAACAGCCCGTGCCCTGCTCAGATACTGCACTCATTCATGCTGAATGAGTGACGAAGGGGTTATGTCCCGGGTTCAGCAAGTGGAAACTGAATGTACAAAGTAAAAAATACATTGAAAGGGTTCTCCCATGATTAATGTAAAAAATGAAAAATCAGACATCATATAGAACACTACAATCTCTTTCTAACAAAGCTAGAACCAGCCCTGTACCTCACATGGATCCAGAGATCTCCACATTCATTGCTCTGCTAGATTTATATCAAGCTGGCAGCTCAAGGGGAGTGTCTTTTCTGCTGCTGCTCAGGAGGCGTGTCTCAGCTCTCCCTATCACAGCCCAGGAGCGTGTCCATGCTCTCCCTATCACAACTCAGGGGCATGTCTGAGCTCTCCCTATCACAGCTCAGGAGGCGTTTCCATGCTCTCCCTATCACAGCTCAGAGGGGCATGTCTCAGCTCTCCCTATCACAGTTCAGGAGGCGTGTCTCAGCTCTCCCTATCAAAGCTCAGGGGGCGTGTCCATGCCTTCTCTATCACAGCTCAGGGGGCGTGTCTCAGCTCTCCCTATCACAGCTCAGGAGGCAGTTGAAGGATGAAACTGTGCATGTGCGGCCTTCTCAGTGAGCAGGTCAAAGGAATGAGAAAAAAACAAACTACAGGTGGAGATATCCAGATTCCTTTTTTATTAAATTTTTTATTACATGCAGTTACAAAAGTATTCAGATCCAGGTGCTGGAAGTCTGTGTATTTAGACAGAGCGTAAACTGCAAATGAAATCTCTCTCCTGCATGATGGAAAGTCAACATATGACATTGGACCATTTATATTAATGGCTTATTATCAGAATAGGCCATAAATATCTGATGGGTGGAGACCTGACACTTTGCACCTCCACCATCTGTTCTCCAGTAGCTCCAGCACCAGAAGTCAATGCCAGAACTACACAGCTCCCTCCGCTTTGTAGTCACTGGTCACTGTGCGGAAACCAATGGCCACATAAGAAGACACCATCTTTAAAATGGCACATGGTTCAAGGCAGGAATTTTTTTTGAGACTGGTGGGAATCAAGGGTGTAACATGAAAAAAATCTATAACAGGGCTTCCACCTACCAAATGTTGTTTTATAATAAGTCATTATGCAGAAGGTCCTTTGATCCTCTCAAGCACAACATACCAGTTGCCATTGCTACCCTTTGTACCTCCTATAGCGATGTTCCCCAACCAGTGGCTTGTGACCTTCATCTATGTGTCTTGCCATAGAAGCCACTAGTTTAGGCCCATATGCACTGGCAGTATTATAGACTGTTTGCATAGTCATGATATCTCTCTTCCATTTTTGAGTTGAATGTGGCTCACAACATAGTAACATAGTAACATAGTTTATAAGCCGAAAAAAGACATCTGTCCATCCAGTTCGACCTGTTTTCCTACAAGTTGATCCAGAGGAAGGCAAAAAACCCCTGTGCGGTAGAAGCCAATTTTCCTCACTTTAGGGGAAAAAATTCCTTCCCGACTCCAATCAGGCAATCAGAATTACTCCCTGGATCAACAACAACCCATATCTAGTAACTATAACCTGTAATATTATTACCTCCAGAAATACATCCAGGCCCCTCTTGAACTCTTTTACTGAACTTACCATCACCACCTCCTCGGGCAGAGAGTTCCATAGTCTCACTGCTCTTACCGTAAAGAATCCTCTTCTATTTTTGTGAACAAACCTTCTTTCCTCCAGGCGCAGAGGATGTCCCCTCGTCATGGTTACTGTCCTTGGATAAAGAGATCATGGGAGAGACCTCTGATATATTTATACATAGTTATTAGATCTCCCCTCAGTCGTCTTTTTTCTAAAGTAAATAACCTTAATTTTGATAATCTTTCTGGGTACTGTAGTCCACCCATTCCAGTTATTACTTTAGTTGCCCTCCCTCTGAACCCTCTCCAGCTCTGCTCTGTCTGCCTTGTTCACAGGAGCCCAGAACTGTACACAGTACTCCATGTGTGGTCTGACTAGTGATTTGTAAAGTGGCAGGACTATGTTCTCATCACGGGCATCTATGCCCCTTTTGATGCAACCCATTATCTTATTGGCCTTGCAGCAGCTGTCTGACACTGGTTTCTGCAGCTTAGTTTGCTGTTCACTAAAATTCCTAGGTCCTTTTCCATGTCAGAGTTACCCAATGTTTTACCATTTAGTATGTACTGGTGACTTGCATTATTCCTTCCCATATGCATAACCTTACATTTGTCAGTGTTAAACCTCATCTGCCACAAGGTGAGGGAACCAGTGTCCTGTAGCTATGTTCATGGTGGGTACATAGATTTTTGTACTGGTTGAAATTAATCTGCGTCCAACATTTATCAAAAAATGTTCTTCTGAGCTACGAGCTGATGATACGTTATATCCACGAGTCTGCTCGTGTAAACACACCACAGGCGGTGCTTCCTCTTTTCCCATGAAAGCAATTATTACAAAATCTTGAAAAGTACAAAAGAACCAAGACAAGTTTTGTTTTTCTGTCAGTGATGAAAATCTAATTTCTTTTACCAGAAATGCTTCCATACTTATGGTGTCCAATGCACCATGCCACAAATGTTTTCCTTCTGGATTAATTCAGACTCCTATGAACCTCTATGGCATCCTAATTGCACCTGTGACATGGCTTTGTGCATGAGCCAAAAAGTTCTGATACATGGAAGGAAGGTGTCAAAGTGGGAAAAAATATTGGTGGCAGCAGTCTTTGAACCTAATACAGTACCTCACTGATCCCCTACCATTCCCTAAAGCTGCCGGTTCCCCACTGGTCTCTACTTTCTGGTCCCATCTAGACAAGGATCAAATGCTGCTAAATCAATTACTGGCTGCAGCGTAGACCTGCCTTAGCCAGCGATTGGCTGAGCCCACATTTCCTATGTATTGAGACAGGACCAGGAAGTAGAGACCATTGGGGACCTGTGATGGAATGGGAGCGGTAGGGAATCATTGAGGTATCAGAAGAGTACCACCACAGGTTTTTGGACGTGGTTTTAAAGGCAGATAGAATAAATCCTTCCTTTATATTTCCAATTTTCCATTCTTATATCCACTTCTGGCTTTGGCATAAAGTCCTGCAGGCAGTGGCGTAACTACAACTAACTGGGCCCCACAGCAAATTTTTGAACGGGCCCCCCCCCCCCCCAGAAACTTCTTCGCAACCCCCAACTCACATGCAACCCTCACTCTTGTGGCTAGTCAAGATTGAGCTCTCCCTGACAGCCGTTCCATTCGTTTCCTATAGTGTCCCTGTATATAACGTCATTGTATAATACTGTTGAGGGGGCCCTGACAATAAAATCTTTTAGTCTCCCTCTTGAGGGGGCCCCTTGTGGGTCTGGGCCCCAAAGCAGCTGCTTCCCCTATAGCTACGCCCCTGCCTGCAGGCAGATCTGCCTCAAAACTTTGTCCAAAAACTCTGTGTGGCGTACCCTAAGCCTGCTGCCTCCAGTTTTTTTTCCAGCTCTTTAAGGCAATTTTCACATCTGTGTTTTCCTTTCCGGTTTTGAGATCTGGCTCCGCACTGAACTGATGCAGCCGTTTGTGTTATTCAAATGGATTTGTTTTGCTGTGGTTTTGAGATCCCATGCCATATAGACAGCAAAAACACATATGTGAAAGTAGCCTAATCCAGAGAAAGGCAAAAGCAAGGCAGAAAGTAAAATAAACAATAATATCCTCTTTGACCCCAATTATAGCAATCAGAATAAAGCAGGCTATACACATGCAGTAGCTGTCGGAGAGCTATTCACCTAACTCCGCCATAAAACTGCTGGCTTGGATTGGTAGCAATGCAGGGGGATTGATCACTTTCTGCCAGGTTCCCCCACAGATCACAGCTGAGGGTTCGGGCAGTAGGTCACTTAGTGATCAGCTTATTGTCATGGACCCTCAGTGTCGGACTGGGATGCTTAGGGCCTACCGTACGGATACATTCATATATTACCTGCTCACACAGCAGCAAGATGCTAGCAGATGATTGAATATGGGGGTCCCTGCAGCAACTTTGAGAAGGTACTGTAGGTCAAGGGCCCACCAAGGTATTCACCTGTACCCCTGTGGGCTAGTATGAGCCTGTGGACCCTTCTAATAAAAAGTACTTGCTACTTATTCAAAACCATTAAAAGGGTTATCCCATGACAATCAGAAATCATAAAGGACACGGCAATCCCTTTCTAACAAAGCTAGAACCAGCCCTGTACCTCACATGGATCCAGAGATCTCCCCATTTATTGCTCCAATCATTCTTCTATTTTAAAACTGACAGGTCAGGAGGTGTGTCTTTTTCAGAGGGTGTGTCCTTTCTGCGGCATCTATCACCCTATCACAGCTCAGGGGGAGTGTCCTTTCGCTGCAGCTCTCTCCATATCACCACTCAGGGGGCATACCCTTTCTTCTGCAGCCCTCTCCCAATCACAGCTCAGAGGGCATGTCCTTTCTGCTGCAAACCCTTTCCCTGTAGCTGTCACAGATTTTAAGAGTAGACACAGCTGATGGCAGTTGAAGGATAGAAATGGGCAAATGCGACCTCCTCAGCAATGTAACTCAGGTGGACGGAAAAAACAAACATCGGGTGGCGCTATACAGATACATTTTATTGAATAACTTAGTGCCTGTACTATATTTTGTAATGACATGCAATTACAAAAGTGTTTAGATCAGGTGCTGGTTTATAAATTACAGTTTATGGATAAGCATAAAAGCAGCAAATATCTAAAATTATAAATATCAGAGGAGGTTGCAAAGAATGGGTTAGCAGTCTATTATATCTAGAGCTCAGAACTGTGTCTGCTCTGTCCTTTGTGTGATCATTTTGGCTGAAAAACCAGAAACTTTGCCTAGAGCGGGCAGTGAGACGTCTGAGAATTTTTCTCCAAACAAACAAGCCATTATAATGCAGCTCATCTCTAAGACACAGAACATAATAATAGTCACAGGTGTTCCACCTTATATCATGCCTACGATCTGTTTCCAAATCTATGCTTGCCAGATGCCTTCCAGGCTTAATGAATATCAGAGCCTAGACATTTAAAGGGGTTGTCTAGTTTTCAAAACTAAATAGAGGGGGTTCTTCTTTTCAGGACCCTCATCTCTTGGCAAGAAAGAGAGTAGATAGCAAATATATCAAAAGTGACTCATGCTGGAGGACCTGCATTATATACATGTGAATTTGAATATATTCTGATGTAATACTTCATTTCGCCTGTGGGGGTGCTGTAGGAATATTTAACACTTACTAATGCAAAATTTCCTTAAAGATCATAGCTGATCACTGGAGGTCCCAGCAGGGAGACACTTTGTGATCAGCCTATTGTCAAAGGAACCTTCCAACAAGTAGAGGTTGTCTAAAGCAGACAACTCTTTGAAGAGCAATTTGTGGCCGTGGTAGTGGTGGCAGGCTACCAGGCTACTTCTAGACCTGCCTCCTTTCCACTACATTGCATTGAGGATAAAGGGTAGCTGTACTATATCTTTACAGTCCCATAGAGAATGAATGAACAAAGCGGCTCAAGGCCACTCCATTCTTGGATGGAACCCAGGACCTTTGTTCTTGTATTTGGTGGAAATTCTACTGGTTGGACTACCACAGACCAGATACTTATCCCTATCCTGTGCATAGTGGATAGGTTTTTATCCTGTAAAATTACATGAAAAAAAAAACTGACTGCAGTCCCACCGTTCCCAAGCCATGGCTCCATTCCCAACTGCTTTGGCCCCCCATTGGACCGGAAGTGGCTTGATCAGGTGACTGTGCTGCCAATCACTGGCCTCAATGGTCACATGCCCTAGAATGGCAAGTCATAGCTATTCTGGCACATGTGACCACTGAGGCTAGTGATTGGCTGCAGTGATCATGGGACCAAGCCACTTCCTGTCTGATAAGGACAGTTGACTTTTTTTTTCCTAACTGGGCACAGGTTATGAGGATTGGATTGGTCAGCTCCTACGCTAGACAACCCTAGTTCACAATAACATAAAGTGACTAAATCCATGTCGTAAACCAAGTCAATAGCATAATAGTAGTAAAAAAAAGGACCAATTAAAAAAATTCAAACCCTACTCCAAACTTTCTTTGCTACTTTACTTGTTTTTTCGTAAAACATTGCCACCTAGTGGTAATCTGTCAAGAGTACGGCTAAAGAAGCAACAGCACACCTCAAGTGTCTTGTGATAACACTGTGATAATACACAAAACAGCATGACAAAGATTCATTTACTAAACATCTCAAGCCACCAAATTACTGTCATGAATATAGATTGAAGCTTAACATATGGCAGGAGTACTTTGTAAGCTCTGCTGTTTATGCTCCAATTTTCTGGTACAGGAACAGGAAGTTGGTCTGACAGCTACTTCCTGTCGGCCATATTAACTGTAATCAGTCTCCATTAGATAAGCGAAGTTAAGAAAAATTCGATTCAGCTGCTTTGCCGAATTTGACAAAGAAATTTGATTTGTCACAAATTACTTTGTCACATTTATTTGTATGTAGTGGGTGCAATGATGTCATCGCGGCATCTGAGGCTACAATATATATGCTTCAGGGGATAATCAGGGTAAAAAAAATTAAAAAATACTCACCTTATTCATTTGCTCATGTAGAGGCCCTCGCAGCCATCTTGATTGAAGAAACAGAGCAAAATCTCGCACAGTGACGTGATGACATCACCATGCCCAGCCAGCACGCTGGCGTAGTGACGTCATACACTCACCGGCCACTTTATTAGGTACACCTGTCCAACTGCTCGTTAACACTTAATTTCTAATCAGCCAATCACATGGCGGCAACTCAATGCATTTAGGCATGTAGACATGGTCAAGACAATCTCCTGCAGTTCAAACCGAGCATCATTATGGGGAAGAAAGGTGATTTGAGTGCCTTTGAACGTGGCATGGTTGTTGGTGCCAGAAGGGCTGGTCTGAGTATTTCAGAAACTGCTGATCTACTGGGATTTTCACACACAACCATCTCTAGGGTTTACAGAGAATGGTCCAAAAAAGAAAAAACATCCAGTGAGCGGCAGTTCTGTGGGCGGAAATGCCTTGTTGATGCCAGAGGTCAGAGGAGAATGGGCAGACTGGTTCGAGCTGATAGAAAGGCAACAGTGACTCAAATTGCCACCCGTTACAACCAAGGTAGGCAGAAGAGCATCTCTGAACGCACAGTACGTCGAACTTTGAGGCAGATGGGCTACAGCAGCAGAAGACCACACCGGGTGCCACTCCTTTCAGCTAAGAACAGGAAACTGAGGCTACAATTTGCACAAGCTCATCGAAATTGGACAGTAGAAGATTGGAAAAACGCTGCCTGGTCTGATGAGTCTCGATTTCTGCTGCGACATTCGGATGGTAGGGTCAGAATTTGGCGTCAACAACATGAAAGCATGGATCCATCCTGCCTTGTATCAACGGTTCAAGCTAGTGGTGGTGGTGTCATGGTGTGGGGAATATTTACTTGGCACTCTTTGGGCCCCTTGGTACCAATTGAGCATCGTTGCAACGCCACAGCCTACCTGAGTATTGTTGCTGACCATGTCCATCCCTTTATGACCACAATGTACCCAACATCTGATGGCTACTTTCAGCAGGATAATGCGCCATGTCATAAAGCTGGAATCATCTCAGACTGGTTTCTTGAACATGACAATGAGTTCACTGTACTCAAATGGCCTCCACAGTCACCAGATCTCAATCCAATAGAGCATCTTTGGGATGTGGTGGAACGGGAGATTCGCATCATGGATGTGCAGCCGACAAATCTGCGGCAACTGTGTGATGCCATCATGTCAATATGGACCAAAATCTCTGAGGAATGCTTCCAGCACCTTGTTGAATCTATGCCACGAAGAATTGAGGCAGTTCTGAAGGCAAAAGGGGGTCCAACCCGTTACTAGCATGGTGTACCTAATACAGTGGCCGGTGAGTGTATATCACCCCACACGAGATTTCCTGCCGTTTCTGCATTCAAGATGGACACAAATGGATGAGATAAGTATTTTTTTTTACAGACATTTCAGGAAAAATAGATTCATAACCACGAAGCGTGAAGTAAATTCAGCTTCGTGGCCAGTTGAGATTTACTCAACACTAGTCTCCATGAAAGAATCCTCCACTATCCCGAATCACTGACCGAATGTTTATTTGTCCATAGGGTATTACTCACAGAACAGAGCCTTCCTCCTCATATATACCATGAAAGATTAAAAACATTTTTTATATTTTTTTTATTTTTTTAATACAAGCAGGACGTCTGGTTTGCCATTCAGTGATACAGGAAGTAGCTAACTTCTCCTTCTTGGAGGGTAAGACATGGAAGTTCAAGAGTTAATAGGTAATAAGTATGTGATTGATGGGGGGTCCTCACTGATTACAAAAATGACAACATGGAGTGAATGGTGCATCAGTTGCGCATGGGCGTTGCTACCACTCCATTCATGGAACTGCTGGAGATAGCTGATCTCTCCAATAGAAATGAATGAAACAGCAGTGTGTATTTGCAACCATCATCCAGGACCCCGTAATCAGTTGAGGTTCCAGAGGTTGGACCCCCACTAATTAGACACTTATGATCTGTCCTGTTGATAGGTGAAAAGTTCTTATGGTGGGACACATAAATATGTATATTTTGCAAACTAGTCTTCCCTATAACGCAAGCATTCTGCTACAACCTACCCCTGTGTAGCGTGTTAAATATTTCCACTTTCAGTATGATTCATTGTCTTACCGCACATAAACCACCTACCCAATTTCACCTCTTTAAGAAACATGCAGATAAGTACAGTACTGGGAAGAAGATATAGTCCTGCAGTCCATAGCGTGCGACTCTTTACAATGTGCACATCGGTCCATGCTATGGTGAAATCTGTGCACAAGTAATACCACTTTCATGTAGATCCCTATGAGTATATGGTGTGGAGTGTCCCTTATGTCCTATATTCAGTCAATGACTGAATAACATCAACCACTTTTTTCAAAACGAGGGTCTGCAGCAGCTGAGGTCTCTATTACAGTGCCCCACATACAATAACAGCCACAATGTCACTACCCTATATGAGCTAGATGTAGAAACTCCCTCTTTCTAAAGTCTTTTGCAGGGAGCCTACATAGTGCCACCGGGTGTATACACAAGTTAGTATTTGGGAGGCCAACCCCCTTCGTGTTTTAGTCATTGCCGGTCTCCTATACAGCCTATCTTCGAGCAGCTACCACTAATGACACTTAAAGTGCAACAGTCATCAGGGACAACCCTATTAAACTAGGTAAACTGCCTGATAGGGTTAAACCTGCTGATTAAAATGATACCTGTCTTGTGAAAATTGGTAGTGGCATTCTTGAGAAATGAGGGCTTCAATGCACTGAGGGGAGTGGCCAGCCTTTGAATGCTGAGGCGCATCAAGCCACTAGGCTCCACCCCTTGGTGGATTGAAGGTCTCATTTGTATGAAGAATAAAACTCTTATTTTCTCAGGAACACCACAACCAATTTTCACAAGACAGATATAATTTTAATCAGGAGTATCTACTCCACCAGGCAGTTGGCTTTGCTTAATAGGATTGATCCTGTTGACAGGTGCCCTTTAAATATATTTCCTATCCTAGATTACCTATGATATACCCATATCCATTAAATTCATTGCTGCTCTAGACCATACTGTCGGGCCTGTTAGTATTATTCTGTATAGGGATTTTAGGGTGTATTCTGCTGGCTGTGATGACCAGCTTGTTCTTTGTGTCCATGTGTGGTATTATTTATGAGTACAGTATAACAGCATTATTTACATGCACTGTATGAGGTCATTATATATTAACTTTAAGGCATTAATTTCAGGTTCTCGTACATCTTTTTGTATGTGTGTCACATATGTACACTAATAAACCCACCCCTTAACAAAATTCTGCATACGTCCCATCTCTGTATATTTGTGAGTGTCACTTAATCTTCACAAAATCAGTTTATTAGCTGTCGTTATCTCATGGTAAGCATGATGCTTTCGAAACATTTTGTTTGCACAACACCTGTAAAGTGAGATGCCTTTTTTCTCTCTGTTGCCCTCCAGTGGCTAATACAAGAACTGCAATACTTCAGACTGATAATGTCCCTTTAACGCAGGCCGATAGCGCTGTTATTCGTGTAAGGGGATGTAAACAACTTCCTGTCGTACTTTTTTTAACCTTCTACTTTTCAGAGCGAAACCACCAAAGTGACTTTTTTTTTGCTAAATAGCCCAGCTTCTTCTAATCACTTTTTCCTCTTGCTATGAAACGTCTTTCTGACATGCACATATGCCAGTGGTTTTAGGGGTTGCTCCTTACTCACCGATCATGTTTTAATTTCCTATAAAGCTATTGTGTTTGCTTTTCTTTTTTTAGGTAACGCTAGGTTCACACAAGTGTTAAGATATTCTGCAGCCTGTTCTGGTAGGCAGTTCCTCCATAAATGCTGGATGTCGGCCGGACAAAAATTGCCGCATGCAGCGATATTTTTATGCCAGAAACTGGCCAGATCACTGTTGCATCCCATTGCTTTCAATGAAGATCTGGCAGTGTCCAGATGTGTTTGGCTGTGAACTCTGGCAGGCTGTTCTCCGCTTGACCAGCTTGCCGGATTTCATAACGTCACTGTGAAGGTAGCCTTATGTGTTTTGCGGTGGTAACGATTAGGAAAGTGGGAAGAGATTATTCTGTATGTTAAAGGGGTTTTTCCACTATTTTACTATGATGGCCTATCGTTAGGATAGGCCATCAATATGAGATCCTGGGGGTTTATATATTCCAAAACCCTCCTATCAGTTGGTTCCTTGGAGCTCTGGCACTGGAACTACACAGCTTCATCCATTGTGTTGTGGACAGAGCTGGTAACAGCAATAGTGCTGAAGTGAATGGGGGCAGTGCTAAAGTAACCAGCTCCAGTGGCGTAACTAGAGTGCTATGGACCCCAGGGCAATCTTTGGATCACATCCCCCCCCACGCCGGAACCCTCTGTGACCGTGATCATTACACCCCTGGTCCCTGATCCCCCAGTAATGCCCTTGGTAATGTCTCTTACTGGCCCAAGTAATGTCCCCAACTGCCCTCAGTAGTGTTCCCCCACTGCCCCCGGTAACGTCCCCCACTGACCCCAGTAGTGTCCCCTACTAACCCAGCAAGTAGTGCCCCTCATTGCCTCTAGTAATGTCCCCCACTGCCCTCAGTACTGGCCCCAGTAGTGTCACCCACTGCCTCTAGTAATGTCCCCCACTGCCCTCAGCAATGTCCCCCACTGCCCCAGCAATGTCCCCATCTGCCCCACTAGTGTCCCCCACTGCCCCTAGCATTCACTCACCGGTAATGGGGCCCGGCATTGTCACTGTACTTCATGCCGGGCCTCGTCAGAGCGCTCATCTCACCTGCATCATTTGCACTCCAGGCCTTCAGCCTAATTCCAGTAGGGCAGCGCCGGGGCCTGATGCTGGAGGCCTGCAGTGCATATGATGCAGGTGAGTTGAGCGCTCAGACGGGGCCCTGCATGAAGAACCGCAATCGCGATCGTTACACCCCTGAGCAGCTCCATCCACTACACAGTGGATGGAGCTGTGTAGTTTTACCGCCAACTTCCTGTGCAAGAGATACCCCGAAACAGCTGAGGTGCAGGGTGCCAGACCACCGCTGATCAGATATTGATGGCCTATCCACAATTTATGCCAAAAAAGTGCCTGAATGTCTAACCTCCTGCTCCAACTCTAGAGCCACTATGATAAGCGATCTAAGTTTACGCCTCACGGTCGGACCCCCCCAGCTTACAAACCCTTATCCCCTAACCTGTGCATAGGGGATACGTGTTATTAATGGCACAACCCCTTTAAGGTGCAGTAGCTGGCAGATTAAAACTTCATATTCACACTACTGCTGATGATAGAAGTTCCACAAAAGCTTTGTTTGTTCTGCACTCCCCAGCCCCTGTCTAGTGCTGTCAGCAGTTTAGCATGATCAAAACTGCTGATAGACTCCCTTCAGAGAGATATGCAAAAAGAAAGTTTGCATATATTACACAGTCGTCCGGCCTTTAGATAACAGATTATGCAGCTTGTTGTTTTTTTAAAAAAAATCTAGTTCCTCTTGTTATGAACCTGCCTCGAACCAGAAACAGAATCAACTTTTGCGTGAGAAAAATGTGCAAAATAGAGAAATATTTCCTCCTTACCTACGGTCAATGAAATATAAGGTATGTGCATCACATAGAAGGAAAGAACTGACACAAACAATAGGCTCGCACTCGATGCTAGCAGACGTGAGGTATGTGCTGTATCTTCCGAAGACAAGAAAAAGCAGAAATGACCAGTAATGACAGACTGCCGGTGTCAGGGGTATTACACTGCATTTTTCTCTCCTGCTTTGTATTTTATATAATTTAGAAAAAAACCCTTTTCAAATGCCCCATTAGGAAATTTAGAGTTTAAAGCTGGATTTTGATATTGGTGACCTAGGATACAACATCAAAATCAAATCGGCAGGGGTCCAACTCCTGACACCCCTGCCAAACAGCTGTTTAAAATGGCAGCTGCGCTCCAGAGCAGGCAATGGAATTGCACAAAAGAAAAAGGAAAAAAGTCTGGTACTGTGTTAGCCAGTAGATGAGAGCATTAAATTGGAATTGCACAGTTCTGTATTTTGGGTAGTTCTTGTGGTACTGCAGCTGTGTTCCTATTTAAAGGGGTTTTCCAGGATTTTACTATTCTCAGGATAGGTCATCAGTATCTGATCGGTGGGGATCTGACACCCGGGACCCCCACCGATCAGCTGTTTGAGAAGCTACCAGCAATCCTGTGAGCACCGATACCTTCTCGCAGCTTACCAAGCACAGCACCGTACATTGTACAGCGGCTGTGCTTGGTATAGTGCTTAGCCCCATTCACTTGAATGGGGCTGAGCCGACCCATGAACGTGACATCACTGGCCTAGGGAAAGCTGAGGGACGGCCGCAGCACTCATTTGAGCGCTGGTGCCTTCTCAAACAGCTGATCGTCGAGGGTCCCGGGTGTCGGACCCCCACCGATCAGATACTAATGACCTCATATTTATTCTTTTTTGTATATTCTATTTATATGTATGTATGTTTCAATAAAATTTTATATTTTATATATTTTTTTCAGCCTGTGTGCCTTTTTTCCTCATGTCGGGGATTTGCTTGTAGGTTTATCATCAATATTATAGAAGATGTGTAACTACGTTTTTCAGATGCCCACCAAATGTATGGATATTGATGATAATGACCATTTGCTTATAAGGGGCCCAAACATTTGTTATGATATTTCTTATGATGGTTCTAGGTAGTCATGTTTTGTTCAAGACAGGACGTTGACTTTTAGGTTTGTTTTACAGTGGTTCCCTTTGGCTATCCTTAGCTGGGGAGGAGAGGCCTGCTGTTCATTGGGATGTCCTTCAAGGAAGTTATGTGACTTCTACAAGACCTTTGGAGATAATGGCTCCCATTCTAGCTTGATGTATTTCTAACCCTCCATACACCAACCCTCCATACAGCTTCATACACTTTGTAGTGGCCAGGTCTGTTTACTACAGCCATGCACTCCTGATATTGATGGACTACTCTAAAGATAGGTCATCAATAAGTAAGGCATGGAAAAGCCCTTTAAATATAGCAGTAGTGATGTAGTCGTAGGTGATGTTTTCATCCCTGGTCAACCACTATATATCATAGTCCACGGATAGCTGCAGTATGCCTCCTGAAAGCCTTCTCCTTCAGTGTCTGATTGGGGTTCCTTGGTCTAGGCAGAGGTGATGATTCTAAAGGCTCAACCTCCATCTACACAGTAAAATAGGCTCTAGTGACAAGATATTGGGTCTAAAGTCAGCTTCATATGGAGTTGTTTTCTGCTGGATTTTTGGGGTCCATCTTTGTGTATGAGTGCCTGGATCAACTGGAGGGTCTGCTGGTACTCAGCTGGGCCTATTGACCCTGGTTTCCACTGCACATCAAGAGCGTGACTTATCCATTGGCTGTGTCTGATGTTGCAGCCTTCATTTGTATAGGGTTGAATTGCAATACCAGACACCGCCAATGGACAAGAGTGACAAAAAAAAATCAAACCCTGCTCCCCACTGCTTCATTCAGACTCTGTGGCTCTGGGTGTCATGAAAGGTAGGTAACAGTGCAGCCCTAAGCTCTACCCGCACCACTGTCCCGACCTACTTGGATGATCTTTGCTAAATGACGGCCTTCAACTTAGTGATGGTCCCTACCTTCACTTAGTGCAGGAGCCTAGAAAAAATGAAGTAGACAGACTAACAAAGACAGAATGAGCCAATGACTGGCATCAGTGGTGACTTGTCCCCAAGCGATACATAACCCATCAGTGAAGTCCTTGGGACACGTTACCGTTAAGGCCAATCATTTGCTGCAGTGGTGCGTATGACTCCCATCTGTCCGGAAGTTGACAAACAGGGACCGGACCTCCAGTGAAGACAGCCCAAGGGCCAAAGAGTCGGAACAGAACAGCAGGGAGCAGGTATGTATACGAAATAAAACCTGAACAACCTCCTTTAAGGGGGATCATAAAAATCACTACTAAAGTATCTTTTGCTGAAACACTCCAATAATACCTGACATAATAATAAGTTATCTGTTCCTCTTTCTACTTTCAACCCTCTCAGAAGAGATAAAAAAGCAGAATGTAGTTCCTTTCAAACGTCGGGAGATATCTACAAGTCCATTGTATTAACCAATGGTGAGAAGGAAGAACTTCCAGCTGAGTATTTGCATAGTACCATTTACAGCCTGTAATAACGTCATAATTAGCATGTATTTGCACCTAGTTTGTCATTTATATATATATCTTATTCATCTACTGTGCTTGTTAGAGCCATATATCCCACATATACGTCAATGCAAAGGTACGGATCCATACCTCCACTTCTCCACTTCTACTGAGTTGTATGAAGAAGTGTCTCTCCATTATAAAGTTTCAAAGTTCAACTTCAAAGTTTTGCTAAACTCTATCAATTTTTTACATAAACACTTTTGTATTAGAGTGACATCCCAGGCAAAAGCTAGAACCCTGATCCTTAAATCCTTAACTAAATAGCCTCTGACAGTTGGGGAATCCATCAATGTCTTTGAGGAGGCCGCCCCAGTAGCCTGCCTATACATTCAGGCTATGGAGAGAGGTTGACAGAGGTTGAATATGAAATCTCTATGTCTTTATGTGCAGTGAATTGTTGTCTATGCAAGTTCACGGGCTTATAATCGCAACCGCTATTCTAAATATGAATATGCAGGCAGACAGCAGGAGTGATTTGCCAAGAGACACATATGGGTCCTTAAGACCAACGTTTTAAACGCCGGCCTTAATAACCCCTTGTGCTGGCGCGCGATGCGACTAAGCTTGTAGAGGCGCCTCTACATAATTTAGGCGCTTCCACAGCCAACCTTAATCTAAGCCAGCTCCCTTGCTGTGACTTGTACTGCCTCATCTTAGTCCCAAAAAGCTACAGAGACTCACTGATCTCTGCATGATCTACAGATGTAGTAAGATGAAGGAGAGAACTAGACCACTTAGAGTCTGCATGGCAGAGAATTGGAGTCAGTAAGGTAACCTGCTACCAAAAACTGTTAAGACTTTACTGCAGTGAGGGACACTGTTAAGATACATGTCACACCTGGATATGATCTGGCCAGTTTTATCTCTAAAACCCTGTATCCCTCAGTGGACAGTCTGTAGTCAAAAGAGTACTATTGCCCGTCATAGATTTTACTGGAAGAGATTTGAGACAGATAAAAAGGGAACAGGCCCATAATTCTCACCTGTGCCCTAATCCATACATGGTTATCTGGGAAGAATTGCACTGTGACCAGTTGGAACTGTGTTTGCTATAGCTGATGGTACTACAGCTCCTATTTTGCACTTCAGTAAAAAGAGACGTTTAATCTTCTACATCTGGCCTGGTTGCTGACTTTTGCACCATACACTGGCCATTGTACTCTACACTACCTGCCTTGCGCCCATGCAAACACTTAACATCATGGGCACCCCAACTACCATCAGACAGGAGCTTTGGGACCAGGGTGTGCCCCGAGGGAAAAAAATGTGTACCTTCTTTTCACAGCACAGCCCTAGGGAGCAATGGGGTGAGGAAAGCCACAACGATTGACCGTGAGAGCCAGAGCCGCTTCCACTCCCATCCTCCACTGCAGCACCTCAAGGACTTACTGCAGAAGAACCTGGCAACAATTGTTCCATATCCCAAAGGTGTGACCAACAGGGAGAAATAAGTGTTAAATACCATAGAGCTATTTATTAGTAGAATCGCTGTTGCTGTATATGAGGGACTATTTTCCACACAGTTGAGGACTCCTGGGAAATGCAGGCACTTGATGGTCACATGGGTCGAGTTGCTGCCCACCCACAGAAAGTGAAGAGACATGAGCTGAAGGGGGGTGAGTAAAGAAGCTAAAAAGGTGAAAAATTACACTGGTTACACTAGTTAAAATAATGCTTCATACTTCCTTTGGATAACAATGAGTGGACTGTAGGTTTGGATGAAGATACTTTGCACTGTTCCTAGCCCTATTGTTTTTATTCTCATATGCATTTTAGAAGAATAAGCAGCAAGCGGTTGTTCATCCATTGCAGTTCCACAAAACAGTTTTTAAGCTCCTAAGCTCCCCCTAGTGGCGGTTGCACATAGCCAGAATATTATTATATACTTCTAAGAGCATGCAAAGTAAAATATATGGGTGATATTTCTCAAAGCTGCTTCTGCATAGGTTGTCAATAGCAACTAATCACTTGTTTGGGTTAAAGGGGTTTGCCAGGACTCCAAGAAACTTTTAGGGAATGTTGTAAAATGAAAGAGTAAGTTGCATGAACAGATATGGGCACATATGTGCACTGAAGGGGCCCACTTCTGTCTTCTTGTAGGGGTACTAGGGGTCCCCTATTAGTCAGTTTAATTAACGGAATACCTTGACATCCCGAATACATTCGATGTCCAACAAGCCAGACCTGAAATAGTTATATATACGCTTTAATGACCTCTTTATACATTCGGATTCCTCTTATATACTGTAGCTCTCTACTAGAACACGACCTTCATCTGTTCCCTGTCCTTTTCTTTGGATGTAATTACCATCCAGTAATTGTTAGCTCCAGGCTAATTCACCAGGATTATTACGTAAGATCAGTCAATAATTATATAGGACACTCAAGATGAATATACTGTCGTTTATTGAGAATTTTTACTTTTTTTTTACTACTCATTTAACATAGATTTTCTCCTATTTTTTGCATCCGTGGTCCTATGATTTTACCATAAAAGTCACAGTGGAGTCCCAGCTTTAATTCAATCCAAGGAACTTAAGAAGTAGTAGAAGTAATCCTTCAGGACAGAAAGTTCAACATTTATGTATAAAGAGTCTGAATAAGCCCTAATTCTACCCAATTTCTATGACCTGTAAGACAATGGCGTCATTGTACAGCAACAAGTTTCCAGTTTCAAGCTATGCGTATCTTAAAACACGTCTTAAGACAGCCATTGACGAAGTCTCCCAGCTCAGAGCTCACCAAGCTAAAACTGCAGTTAGAGATTTTCCAAAAAGTGCACACACCAATCATGAATAAGGTTTGACCATCAAACTCATAGCTATCAATGACTGTCCTAAAAAATCTAACTTGGCCAATAATTAGTTTTCATGGTCAGATCTGCTCCCTGCACAACCATTCTCACAATCTACCATGAATGGATGGCATATAGAACTATGTGAATGTATTTCATGTATACCTACAAAACAGAGGGTTTTTGGAAAGCAGTGCCACCCTACAGACATGATTGCTGACACTGAGGGACCATAAGTACTATCCGTGCTCAGTTCTTCAAAAGTACTATAGAAGGTGCTGAGGTCTATCAAGCCCTTGATCTCCATGGTGTAAGCTGGCCATGGATATTAGACAGATGTTCGAAACTGCCGATTTCCATGTGATCGGCTGACCATCTAATGTGTATGGGGTTTCCAACACATATCAACAGCATATATCAGGAGAAGTGGACCACGACAAGGTGATATCCTCTGCCATCTAGAGGAAAAAAGGTTTCTACACAAATATAGAAGAACAGAAACATACAACGGAGAGCAAGAAGAGAGAAGAGAGACGGCACATGCGCATAGCTGTGAGCTGTAAAGTGATTACTACCAAAATAATCTAGTCAAGTACCCCCATCCTCCAAAAGAAAGAATGGACACATCTATTTTGTTTTCACAGACACAGGAAAAAAAAGTCTTCTATTTTTA
The DNA here is from genome assembly GCA_900303285.1 of Rhinella marina. Classification (NCBI taxonomy): domain Eukaryota; kingdom Metazoa; phylum Chordata; class Amphibia; order Anura; family Bufonidae; genus Rhinella; species Rhinella marina. The sequence continues at coordinate 63,758 of ONZH01026481.1, read as the reverse complement.
CGGACTTTCCAGAAATTTCTGCCATGTACATAACTGTGCAGTGCACCAAGATTCATAGCTAATACCTTCTATTAGCTGTAGATTAACAGCCCCGGCTCTCAGCGCCTCCCCAATGCTCTTCACTGAGTGTTCCAGGGACCTGAAACGTTTACTTTGAAATAACTTGGCTCGGCTATTTCCGTCGCCCTCTATAGAAATGAATGGGAGTGGGGGCCGTGCAAGCGCTGTGCGCTCCCATTCACTTGTATGGGGAGAGTGCTTGGCAGTGGCTGGACCCTGGGAAACCTTGGGGGGTCCTCCAGCCACCATTCTTCCCGTTCCGTTCTCAGCGTAGGTGTGGGTACTAGAAGTGGTATCCTAGCAATATGCCCCCATTGTCTGTGATGGGAATATCCCTTTAACGGGTTTCTCCTTGTTTTTAATATTGATGACGGGTTTCCGACACCAGGCAGCTCCGACGATCAGCTGGTTGAAGAGTGCAGCCTTCCCTTAATTGTTTACCTGCTTGCCGTCGACACCGCATCGGTGATCAGTGTAATTACAAGCCATCCTATTTGGTTAGTTGGGACAGCATCTTCCTATTCAAGTGTATCTGTGCAATGTTGATAGCCAGCAGGTAAACAAAACAAGGGAAGGCTGCGCTTGTATGGAGCATGGCCTTCCCTTCAACTAGCTGAACAGCGGGGGTCCCAGGCATCCGACCCCCACCAATATAGGTGTCGGACCCAGTGTATCTATATGAAGGCAGGCAAATGACAGCGCCAGACTGTATTACATAAGTGTAAGTCTATGTACATATTTCTGTACATTGCTCATTTATGACTTTCTACACTTTTCACTTCTTATTTCACGAAAACGTAAGAGGTTATTGCTACAAGCAAAGCCATAGAGCGGAAGAGAGAAGTCAGATAACAAACCACTGCTCGGGGACTAATTTATGTGTAAAAATCGAAATAATCCAAATAATGCTGTCATATACATTACAGAAATATCTCACCAAAATTAGTGGAATTTAAAGAATATTAGTAGCAGAACAACTGGACTTGTATTTTTTCTTGAATACATTTTGCTAGTCACCCGACTGGCTTTCTCAATGAGAATGACTTGTACAAGGAATCTCCGGCATTAAAGGCTAGTAACTTGTGCTTCAGTCAATATAATCTGTTTATCATAATCATTACCTTATTGAGGTTAGTTGATGAATGCATTTGCAATCAATTTCTTACCTCCATGTGGAGTCACCAGTATTTATTACCGTAATTCTTGTACAAGTCATTGTAAGTGAGAAAGTTAGTTGGATGACTAGCAAAAGGTCTTCAAGTAAAAATACTACAAGTCCAGTTGCTCTGACTTATTACTGTTGATATATCATGACCTGGACGGATAGGAACCTTCACAGACTGGTTATAAAGCTTGCCACAAAAAGGCACAAGAAGCTTAAAACAGGGCTAAATACAATAAAAAAGTAGTCACAAGTAAATGTAAAATAGTTGCTCTGCTAGATCAATGTCACAGTTGCAGTAACGGACACATCCGATCTCCATGTGAGAACCTTGGCAAACTTCCTGCGCCCATGTGAACATAACTTGGGGTATGTAAATACTGTAGGTTAACTACAATTAAATTGATTTTTTTTAAAATAGAAACAGTGCAACTTGTATATAGGCTCTGCCTGGTACTGCCAATCACCCTATTCACATGAATAAAGAATTCGGCGAGAAAATGTGAATATTTTCTTTCTAAATAGTTTCTCATTTTTAAAAATGGTAAAACATGTATACATTTAATAATGTACTAACCTGCTGAATAAAGTCAACATGTAATTTTTATTGCACCTCAAAAGCTGTAAAAATGAAACTTAAAAACAATGGCGAATTGCATTTTGTTACCGATTTTCCACCAAATAAGGCAACACTACATATGGGTTCAAAAACTGATGTATGGGTGCATGGCAGGGTTCAGAAGGGAAGAAGTGCCATAGGGCTTTTGGAGGGCAGACTTTGCTGGAATGGTTTTTGAGAGTACTGCTACAATGGAAACCACCAAAAAGTGCTGGGCGTACCTAATAAAACAACGGTAAAGAGATAAAAAAAATTGCTAAGAAAAAATAAAGGAGGGGAATAGGACTCACTTGGTCAGTGACTGGTGGCCGTTAGTCAATGTAGATGTCAATGGGAGAGGGAAGGAGGTAGGCCCACTTAGAATATGTAGTTCTTGATGCGACTCTGATAGGAGGGCTGGGCGTACCTACTAAAATAATGGTAAAACAGTGTTAGTGACTGGCGGCCGTTGGGCAGTGTAGATATGGTTGGGGATATGTAGTGCTTTGGGCAACTCTGGCAGGTGTACTGGGGCTCACTGGGTCAGGGACTGGTGGACGCTAAGCAGTGAGGACAATGATAAAATGAAAAAGGGACGCTAACAAATTTATAAAAATAAGGCTTCATTCACATCACCATTCAGCCCTTCCGTTCTCCTGCTCCAATTAGGAGTAGGAGAATGGAAAGGACGGATTTGGCATAATTGAGCCGAACGGAGCCTAAGGGACCCTATAGACTTTAATGGGGCCCATTAGGTTTTCGCGCAGAAGATGATTTTTGAAGCGGATTCAAAAGTCCTGCATGCACAACTTTTGTCTCTTCTCCAAAATCTTCTGAGTGGAAACCTAACAGGTCCCATTATACTCTATGGTGTCCTTAGGCTCCGTTCCACTCAGTTACATGCCGAATCCGTCCTTTCCATTCTCCTGCTCCTAAATGGTGCAGGAGAATGGAAAGGCTGAACGGTGATGTGAACGAAGCCTAAATGGCACTAAATACAGTATATATTTAAAATGGAGGAAAAAGTGTTTGGTCTGAAAAAAATATGGGAGCAGGATGGGGTTAACTGGGTCAGTTATGGGAGGTTACTGGTCAGTGAATGTAGATGGGAACAAAAAGAATGGTTGGGGTTTCTATACTGTGACAGGAGCTCTGAGTGACAAAATGACCCTCTCTGACAGAACTGAGTTGATCAGAGGGGGTGATGTCACCTACCCAGACTCCTATCCTCTGATTGCACAGCCTAGGACCATCTTGATTGAGACTGGTTTGGCAAGCTGTGATTGGTAGCTGTCCTACATGGTGACAGGTTCACATCGGCATCTGGGATGGCTGTCAGATCACTGACAGCAGCGATCCCAGATTCCTTCCTGCTCTGATCGGTCCATTGGAGGAACCATCAGAGTCTCTACAACAGTATGGGGCTTTCGGAGCGCCACGGACCAATCAGAGCGTTCGCCGAGCGTGTCTGCTCTCACGTGTCCCAGGCCGGCTAGCTGTGATAATTAGCTGTCTGTGACAGCTTACATCACAGCTTACATGGTGACAGTTTGTAGCCATGACGTGATGAAATATTACTTTTGTCAGAAAAATGTTATAAATACAGATTTACTACAAAGTAAAGTCTATGAATAGAACTCAGAGCTTCTCCTTTCATGTCTGCATTGTATAAGAAGGCCTGCAGTATATAAGGTCAATGTGGTAGCCATTGGCAATACCTCTTTTGTATGTTTCGGTCTTCGAGAATAGTACAACAATAAGTTCATATTATATATTTTTATAAATGAATTGTAGCTTATTGGTGACGACCTGTCTCATCATTTCCTACTGAGCAGTGAAAGATCTCCTACCTTGTACGCTAGATAGCATGTCATTGTGAAAGAGGATCTTGAGGAGCGTGAGAAAGGCCTACACATTATATGAAATCAGTAGGTGACTAAACTGCCATGTATCAGGGCCATAACCATAGCGGGTACAGAGAATGTGATGGCACATTGGAGCTGGAGCCTGAGGGAGCCAAATGTTAGCCCTGTCTTATTTGAGGACCCTGCTACAGATTACCCATTTGCTGTGTGTCATGGGTGCTGTTGACTTCATACGGTTATTGATATAGGTGAGACCAGGGTCAGACTGGGGTTCCTTGAGCCCACCAGAGGAAATTATTCATGGGGCCAAAACCCTATATTATCAGTAATGTCTAACAGGTTTTGATTCAAAGAAATAGACCCTAGTGGCAAATGTTTGGCTCCAAATATTTTCTTTTCTGGACCTTTGGGGCCCACTATGGTATCAGAGCCTGGGCCCACCAGAGGATCCTTTCCTACTCTGGTGGGTCAGTCCAAAGCTGGGTGAGACGCTGGTTCCTCTCTTATATACAGTAGTTAGTATATGTCAATCAGGTACAACCAGGCTCCTTTTACACAGGATGATTCTTCAGGCAATTCTTAAGAATGAACCAAACATTTCTGATCATTGCCTGATCATGGGAGGTGAAGATGGATTTACATGCAGCAATCATCTCCTGTTTCTTGGGAAGAGTGATTGTTGCTGTTATCGATCATCCCCATACAGATTCATTGATTCTGGGCAGCAGATCCCTCGTTACACAGGACGACCTGCTGCCCGGAAAAGATGATTTTAGATGCCAAACGAAAGATATGATCACCAGATAAACAAGCATTTTATCAATCCTTGGGTGATTGGTGGCACCTTTAGGATGCTGCCACACATCATCACTGTACTGTTTTTGGTGCAGAAAAAAATACATGAAAAAATGCATGTGGTTTTTGCAAACAACAAATGCATTGGCCGGGTTTGGGGTGGCCCCAACACTACGCTGGGTCCCCCGGACACCGTCGAGGTGCCACCACGTGTTGCTGCTCTCTGGAAAGGATAGTAAGGAGTGGTGCACCCCAATGGGAGATAAGTCCAGAGAGTCAGGGTCTGCAGTAAACCAGTGTGCTTCATTACTGGAGGAATTCAGGTGCAAAACAATACAGGCAAGGCATAGGGTTGACTTCTCCAGTCTCTTCCTTGGCAGAAGAAGGGTTTGATGCTGAAGAAAGGCCTGAGCTAGCTGTCCCTCTCTCTCAGAAGGCTGGTACCCTGGTCAAAGGCCCATGGTCTGTGGCTCAGCGTCCCCATCTCAGCATCTTCTTCTGGTCACTCATGTAGACTGGCAGAGTCTTCTCCTCCAAGCACTGATCCCTAACTGCAGAACACTAGAGGCTCTGACTGCTCTCCTTATATACCATTTTTAACTAGACTGGAACCCGCTAGTGGGAGGGGTGGAGTGGAGAAACTCAGCACAATTACAAAGTTACCACTCCCGTCTGGCATAGACTTACATTAGAGCTTCAATGATACTCATTGGCAATGACACAGAAGTTTTTTCAGACATAACAACAGAGCTAAACCAGACATTCAAAAGGTCAGTCTGTCTGGTTTTGGTGTTAAACAAGTCTGGCTTTTTCCCTCCAAAACATGCTTTTCTTTAAACCCTATGGCAGCTGTGGAAAATTACCAGCTTCTCATTCAAAGTCCCAAAAGTCTCTCAGTATTCATTAACATCCACAGAGCCTTGTAAATACAATGCACCCGAACAATATATATATCACAACACATATAAAATGCAGTTACACAGTATTGAACAGTGCAGGTTAACCCTTTCAAGTGCAATAAAGTATGAAGTTTACAACTTTGCATAGGGGAAATAGGCAAATTTCCATTGATGTTCAAACATCAAAAACGCCAGTCTTAATAAACGACCCCCCCCCCCAAAGTCTTTCCTGCAAAAGTTTAGCATAAGGGGCTTTAGACAACATATGACTTGCCATTAGGGATGAGCGAAATTGTGTATTCAAGTTCAGCGTTCAAGGTTTGGGTTCTGGTTATCTAAGAATTCCGTTATGGATTCCGCTACCACGGACCAAAAGTTATAGTCCGTGGTAGCGGAATCCATAACGGAATTCTTAGATAACCAGAACCCAAAACTTTTACGCCGAACTTGAAAACACAAGTTCGCTCATCCCTACTTGCCATCTGTCCTCCCAGTTTTCGGGTATTTACATTATTAAATATGTTTGCTTATACGTTAAAGAGATAGATAGATAGATAGATAGATAGATAGATAGATAGATAGATATAAGATAGATAGATATATAACACATCTGTGCATCATGAATGCAAGCATTCCTAAGCCGATAGTACATGCTATCCATTTCCGCTATGTCATCACATCAAAACTGTCTTTTCTCTGCAAGCATGTATTAACTTATCCCACAAACAGTGTAAGCTACTGCACTGACTTCATTCGAAGCATTCATGAACTGCACGCACAATGAACCCAACAGTTAAAAAGCGGTCGTCGCTTTTGGAAAACCCACTTCCATTCCACACGTCCCCCCATCAATGTGCTAAGTGCGGGAGTCCCTGCTGCTGGGTTGTGCTCTGTCTGACCACTTTGCACCAGGAAGCATTACATGGCCCCAATACAATATACCGTATATGTGGTGTTACGCCTGGTGGTCCATAGTCTTAGTAGCAGCTCCGGGCGATCACAAATGGAGGTACCCCCTCTATTAAATCGATATGCCCTGCTAAACAGATGTAAGCTATTTGTTCCACTGAGACCTCTGCAAGGTCAAATCCAATTCGGCTAAATCTAAAGACACACAATTACTTAGAAACCTGGAAGATTGACGGCAGAAAAACATCCCCTGGTCCATCTAGTCTGACCTTATATTATTTCTTTTTTATCTTAAGATAACTGTATTTATCCAAGGAAAGTTTATATATTCTCAACCACATCTGCTAGAAGTTTGTTCCAAGTTTTAACTACACTTTCAGCAAAATAATATTTCCCAATCTTACCCCCAGCTAATTTCAGATTGTGCCCCCTTGTTTTCGTGGTTCATTACTCACAGATATCTCCTAATTAGAAGTCATTTATGGCGGAAACTTCAATGAACTCCGTGAAAGATTGCACCCCTGCAAGTGCATACCTTACCCCTGTTCAAGCCCCCTTTCTAGTCTCTCACCTTAGTGCAGTACCTGTTCGGCAGGGGTGATGGTTTTTGTAAGATCTTAGCCAGTAGCTCCTCGCTCAGTCGGTCACCAGTGTCCACATCTTCACACTAGGGCAGCAGGCAGGAAACACACTTATAGCCGGGTTGACAAGAAAGTGCACTGTTCAGAGCTAGCACCTCCTTCCAGCTGCCTGTCCCATCCCTTCAGGACGTCCCTCCCTGATCCTCCCAGCTGCACTGTCAGTGCAGCCACCTATTCCCTGGATCCACCTGTAGACGCTCACCTCCTCCTCCTGTCGTACAAGGAGCAGCCTCTCAATGACGCTATTATTATCAGCTGCATTTGCCACCCATGTTTCCTTCCTGCCTTTTGTTCCTTTCTTCTCTTCTGCTGCTCGGCTCTTCCCCTTACAAGTGAAAGTTACTGCATTAAGCTTCAGTCATGTTGCAAGTTATCTGGGGGTGAATTTACAGTCTCATAAGGGTTGCACGTATTAAGCCACGTATTAATACAAAATCACACAACCACTGCATATGACAAAAATACGTGGCCTGCGCCACACTTTAGTTGAATGGAATATAGAAAGAATAGTGAGCACCACACCTGATAACCTGGTAGGCTCTTGCTCCAGTTTGTCTACTTGCCCCAGCAGCTCATCTATGGGGCCAGCTGCAACCGTTTACACCCAGCTGGGCCCCCAGATAGCCACTGACTCTACAGCTTGCTACACAGCCTGTGTCACCCCACTGATTAGCAGCCCTCTCATTATTCCTGTGCTGTGCTTGCTGTGGTTCCTCGTAGCATGTGTAGTGTCACAGTCTCACCTAAAGGTATGCTCACATGTGTGGCAGCCTGATCCGGCAGGCTATTCCAGCAGACACCAGTCTGCTGGAGTTCAACCAATCAAGCCTTGCCGGGTACTGGGATCTGGTGGGGATCTGTCCTCTTTTAGGCATGAGTGCTGGGTTTTGTCTGGAACATAGCCTTAGATGCTTGACTGCGGGTAACCTGATTAGGTAGACTGCCCTTCTTAAAGTGGTTGTCCAGGTTCAGAGCTGAACCTGGACTTATCCCCATCTTCACCCCTCCGGCCCCCAAGACATGTGCATTGGAGCATTTCATGCTCCAATGCTCTCTTTTGCCCGCCGCTAAATTGCGCAGGGCAAAGGCATTTTTTGGATATCTGGTGACGTCCCGGACTCTCCGTGGGGAAAGCTAGGCGAAGGCTTCCACCTAGCAGTGAGCCTGGTGATGTCACCGGCACTAATGTAAAATGGCTAGGGCAGCGCTAAAGCCCGCCCATCAAAGCCGGTGACATCACCGGCTTTGATGGGTGGGCTTTAGCGCTCCTCTAGCCCTGGGGGGCTAGAGGAGTGATGATGGGGATATATCCAGGTTCAGGACCCATTTAAAGAAAATGAGTGATCAGAAAATAACCTATTGTTTAATTCACGTTACAGTTAAACATATATTTTTTAGAATTTTTGATTTTTTTTAAATTTTCCATATCACTATCTACATTTAAAAAAATAAAACCTAAAATTGTGCAGTTTTCACACTCAACACTAGGCCTAATAATATGTTGAGACTTCCGATTCTGTAAAGGTAACTATTAAGCCATCTCATTATCATTACAGGGAGGATTACAATAGATAAGATAGGATCGACCATTCACAATAGGTGATATCACAGCTTGTCTACTCCCTCCTGACCTCTGCACGAGTCACAGAGCATGTCTATAAAAATCTCCCATAGAAGTCAATGAGGTCCCCTCCTGACCATTGGGTCTATGGCCCATGTAGTTGTTCTCAAAAAGCAGAGACTCTTGACATATTTTAGGCCTAGTGGCTGTATTCAGAGTTCAAGCTGCCCTAGGCACTATGTTTGAATATGCCCCCATTTTTAAGGCACATTTACACTTGCCAATTACCTCCATGAGTCGCTGGAGTCAAGTGTCAGAATAAAATGGTCAGTGTTAACAAAGCAGAAGATCAATGATAAAACTATACAATACTATACAGTGATCAGATAACAGCGCCATATTGTGACTGCATAACACCGCTATGGAGTGACTGGATGACACTACCAAACAGTGACCGGATAATATACCATACCATGACTATATAACACCACCATACAGTGACTGGATAACACCAACATACAGAGACTGGATAACACTAACATACAATGACTGGATAAAACCAACATACGGTGACTGGATAACACCAACATACAGTGACTGGATAGCACCACCATACAGAGACTGGATAACACCAACATACAGTCACTGGATAACACCAACATACAGTGATTGGATAACACCACCATACAGTGACTGGATAACACCACCATACAGAGACTGGATAGCACCACCGTACAGTGACTGGATAGCACCACCATACAGAGACTGGATAGCACCACCGTACAGTGACTGGATAGCACCACCATACAGAGACTGGATAACACCAACATACAGTGACTGGTGTAAAAATAAATAAATAAATAAAGTGCCTAAGTAGAAATATGACTCTGTCTAGTGTTCAATGTGAAAACCACAATATCTATATATATAGATATGGAAAATTAAAAGAAATGTTTCATATAATGATTTATATAATAGGTTATTTTCTGATGACACATTCCCTTTAAATCCCATTACCTGTGTGCCCAATGAATTTCTCCTCTATCTTTTCACACCAAAATGCCCAATCTATGCCATGTGCTACCCCACTAAACAACTAGTCATTTGGCCAGTTTCCTAAACAAGTTTTTGCACAGATAGAAACATATCCCCTATCCACAAGTTAAAGGGGTATTCCCATCTCACAAATGTAGTTTGTATAGTTAGATATAGCCATACCAATAGTATTACTAATAGAATGTATTTATATAAAATGTACCGTTTAGAAGATTTGCCTATTTGTATATCCATTGTCCCACACACATCAGTCAGGCCGTTGCCCCTGGTTACGGCCACCGCGGCCTTGTAGTAGTGGTGGTCAGCTTGCTCCTTTTCAAACGAGCTCTGAGGTAACTGCTGTATTGTGAACACACATTTCATGACCATGCGCAGACACATCTTAGGGTACTTTCACATCTGCGTTATGGACGCTACCAGTCCATAACGCAATGGTCAGGATCCGTCCAAAACGCAGATTTATAAACGGATCCTGCTCCATAGAGATGAATTGATCTTGGAACAGGATCCGTTTCTCTACGCTTTGGAAGCGCAGACAAAAATGCTACAACCCTAAGATGGGTCTCTGCATGCTCATGCAATGTGCGTTCACAATAAAGCAGTTACCTCAGAGCGAGTTTGAACAAGAACAAGCCGACCACCACTACTACATGGCTCCGGTGGTCGTAACTAGGGGCAACGGCCTGACTGATGTGTGTGGGACAATGGCAATACAAATAGGCAAATCTTCTAAACGGTACATTTTATATAAATACATTCTATTAGTAATAATATTGGTATGGCTATATCTAACTATACAAACTACATTTGTGAGATGGGAATACCCCTTTAATAGATAAGGATCTGATTGATGGAGGTCCATTCACTGGGATCTCAGTGATCATGAAAACAAAGGTTCTGTTCCCTATGAGACAGTACCGAGTGCTGTCTTCAGCAGTCCCATACAAGCACAGTGCTCCATTTCCATAGGAGACCCTGGACCCTTGTTCTACCATCGATCAGATATTCATCCACATATATGTGCAGATCTCACGGGCGTCTATCAGAAATATGGAAACAGTCAAGATGAGTGCACTTTAAAATTTGCTATAAATATCTTCAACGGTGGTTGTTCCATCACAACAAGCCCTGTTCACATGCCACACTGAGGATATGAACATCATATGGAGAGGACTTCTGCTCAGGACCCCCACTATTACCCAGAGGGGAGAGCTGCTGGAGGACTCAGTGTAGCCATTTCAATAGCTGCCATGTAATACCAGATTTCTCCTTTAGTGGCCACTGCAGGAAAATATTCCAAGGAGTAACATAAGATAAGAACAGAGCTATAATGAGTGTTTATAATGTCAGAGAGCAGATATAAGGAGTCTGTCAGCTCCTGGTCTGACGGAAAAGGCAGAAAATCCAAAGGGTGCCATTAAAGGGAGTCTGGCACCTGTTTTTCACCAATATAACTAAGAGAAATGCCCCACAGAAGATTGCATACACATCCCAGACATACATGTGTGCACTTTGTGTCTTTAATACATGTCCAGGAAAAGCACTTTTATTCTGCTGGGAAAACAGCTCCTAAGTGCCCAGCACTTCTGCTTCAAGTGCCCAAAGCAAACCAGACTGAAGAGGGGAGAGGTAGTTTAGTTGCTCATATCTTGGGATTGGTAGCCACTAGAAATACTGACCTTATATGAAAGCTGGCATTCCAACCTTTCAAATGATACCAGAATCATAGGATTATATCCAGTATATCAGAAGATATAGCTGTTAGAAATTGAGTCAGGAGTGAAAGCTGTTTTTACTTTCACTTTCAGCTGGGCACTTGGGAGCTGTTTTCCAGCTGAATAAAAGTGCTTTTCCTGGACATGGAATAAAGGCACAAAGTGCACACAGGTATGTCTGGGATGTGTCATGTAATACAGACACACAGTGCACACATGTATGTCTGGGATATGTCTGCAATCTTCTGTGGGGCAGTGCTCTTAGTTATATTGGTGAAAATTAGTTGACAGACTCCCCTTAAAGCATCTCAGTTCTGTACAAAAAAAGGATGCCATATTTTTAATAAAGACCAATGTAAAAAATTATTTTTGGCTCCAAATGAGTACAATGCAATATTATATTTTTTTTTTAAATTGCCCTCAAGGGTGTACATAGCTTTTAATAACACTGCTGTACAGTGCTGTGTCTACCATACAATGTAAAAAGAGTATGCAGTACCTAAGGGTACAAACACACAGGTTTCAGGTTTCTGCATGCAGTTTTGGAAGCCAAAGCCAGGGGTCATTTAAAAAAGAGAAATCATATCTGTCCTTTATACTTTACCTCTTTTTATGATCCACTCCTGATTTTGGCTCCCAAAGCTGCATCAGGAAACCTGTATCATAAGTACCACACAATACCTGGGTAATTACCACCATACAATGCTCACATAATACCAGCATATAGAGCCCAAATTTCAGCTTCATATATAAATTGATCTAATAACAATGTTATACAATGTTTAAATAATGCTGCTATTAAAGGGTTTCTGTCATCAGAATTTAGCCTACAAAACCGAGTGTCATTTGCAAATCGCAAATGACACCTGATGACAGAAAGCCTTTTTTTATAGAAAACTGTACGGTAGTTTTTGTTAAAATAGCGTTTTTATAATATGCTAATTAGGCCCCCTAGGTGCAGTAGGCGTGAACCCTGCACCTAGGAGCGGCCATAATAACGCCCCTTACCCCTCCTCCCTTGCGTTGATTGACAGGGCCGGGCAGCCATCTCTTTCGTCTCCCGGCCCTGTACGATCGCGAAATCCAGCGCCTGCGCATTGCGATAAGCAATCCGCGCATGCACATTGATGAAGCCGGGACCCGGGCAGCCGCCGGCTCTCAACGCGCATGCGCAGATTGCTTATCGCAATGCGCAGGCGCGGGATTTCGCGATCGTACAGGGCCGGGAGACGAAAGAGATGGCTGCCCGGCCCTGTCAATCAACGCAAGGGAGGAGGGGTAAGGGGCGTTATTACGGCCGCTCCTAGGTGCAGGGTTCACGCCTACTGCACCTAGGGGGCCTAATTAGCATATTATAAAAACGCTATTTTAACAAAAACTACCGTACAGTTTTCTATAAAAAAAAAGGCTTTCTGTTATCAGGTGTCATTTGCGATTTGCAAATGACACTCGGTTTTGTAGGCTAAATTCTGATGACAGAAACCCTTTAAATAAGTTTTAAGATTTATGGCAGTCACCAGCTTCAGGTGTGTGGCCTTTTTTGCACCCCCTTCAACAGGGATGACTGTTTGAATCCAACGAATCGAATTAATACAGCCATAGAGCTGTATCATGGTATGAATTCAGTAAACTGCATATGGTTAGGACGTTGCAGGCAGCTGCTTAGGATATTGCTGGCAGGCAGTCAGGACATTGCAGGTAGATGGTAAGGACTTGCAGCCAGACTGTCAGGATCTTGCAGGCAGGCAGTCAGGATGTGGTCAGAATGTTGGAGGCGGGCAGTCTGGACATGTCAGGTGGTAAAAACATTGCAGGCAGGTGGTCAGGACATTGCAAGCAGGTGGTTAGGACATGGCAGGCGGTCAAAATGTGGCAGACAGTTGGTTAGGATGTGGCAGACAAATGGCCAGGATTTTGCGGGTAGGTGGTTAGGATGAGGTGTGGACATAGCAGGCATGTGGTCAGGACATTGTAGATGGATAGTCAGGACATGCAAGGCACGTGGTCAGAATGTTACAGGCAGGTAGATGGTAAAATTTGGCAGGCAGGTGGTCAGGACATGCTTGACTGGTGGTCAGAATGTTGCTGACAGATGGTTAGGACATGGTATGCAGGTGGTCAGGATGTGGCAGGCAGGTGATCAGGATGTTGGAGGCAGGTAGTTAGGCAGGTGGTCAGGATGTGGTAACTGGTCAGGACGATGCAGGCAGGTGGTTGGGATGTGGCAGTCAGGTGCAGAGCTGCCATCAGGAATTTCGGGGCCCCCTACAGGCAAATTTCGCGCCCCCCCTTTCGGGTAAACTTTACAGATTTGCTTAATATGCAGCAGCCTCCACATAGCACATTACATCTTTCTTTTTTACGGCATATCACAACTGCTTTTTTTGCCCAAAAGATTAGTAAGCCTGCCACCGTGACACGGTAGACTCTTTAGGCAGGATCCTACCCTAGGCTAATGTTTTTACGCTACATGTTATATTATTATTATTCACACACTGATAAACATTTTCAATAGGGAAACACAGTTGCCATTAAATTCAGTTACATGCTTGTAAGTGCAGAGTGTTGAGGCACATTGTGTTGATCTGAGGTCTGATGGGGGCACAAGACGCTGATCTGAGGTCTGATGGGGGCACAAGACGCTGACCTGAGGTCTGATGGGGGCACATTGTGTTGATCTGAGGTCTGATGGGGGCACAAGACGCTAATCTGAGGTCTGGTGGGGGCACAAGACGCTGACCTGAGGTCTGATGGGGGCACAAGACGCTGATCTGAGGTCTGATGGGGGCACAATGTGTTGATCTGAGGTTTATTATCCCTGGACTGTGACATCACTGTGTTTATTATCCCTGTACTGTGACATCACTGTTTATTATCCCTGTAACGGTGACATCACTGTGTTTATTATCCCTGTACTGTGACATCACTGTGTTTATTATCTCTGTACTGTGACATCACTGTGTTTATTATCTCTGTACAGTGACATCGCTGTGTTTATTATCTCTGTACAGTGACATCACTGTGTTTATTATCCCTGTACGGCGACATCACTGTGTTTATTATCCCTGTACAGTGACATCACTGTGTTTATTATCCCTGTATGGTGACATCACTGTGTTTATTACCCCTGTACTGTGACATCACTGTGTTTATTATCCCTGTACTGTGACATCACTGTGTTTATTATCTCTGTACTGTGACATCACTGTGTTTATTATCCCTGTACAGTGACATCGCTGTGTTTATTATCTCTGTACTGTGACATCACTGTGTGTATTATCCCTGTACGGTGACATCGCTGTGTGTATTATCCCAGTGCAGGAAGAGGTAAGTGGTCTGTGTTTGTGTGTTTGTTTTCTATTTTTCAGGGTCGTGAATGCAGAGGACTACGTCGGATTCGGTGGACTACGTCGGACCAGCTTTTTTTTTTTTTTAATAAAATGGTCAAACAGGGGTCTGGGGGAGTGTTTATTTCAATAAAATGTTTTATACTTGTGTGTGTGTATTTTTTTTTACAATAATCGACGGCCCTGATTACTAATACTGGGCTTAGTGCTTGCCGGTATGGCAGGCCAGCACTAACCCCAACATCTATTACCTCGGCACCCACTGCCACCAGGGGTGCCGGGAAGAGCCGGGTACCTGCAGGACTGGACCTTCTAAATTGAGGGTCTGGCTCTGGGGCGGCTGTAGGCTGGTACCATTAGGCTGGGAAGGGCTAATAACCGTGTCCCTTCCCACCCTGGTAGTGCCAGGCTGCCGCTGCTGGTTGTATCTGGCTGGCGAAGGAAAAAAGGGGGGACCCCACGCCATTTTTTTACAAAAATAATTTTAAAAAAAATGGCGTGGGGTCCCCCCCTTTTTTCCCTTCGCCAGCCAGATACAACCAGCAGCGGCAGCCTGGCACTACCAGGGTGGGAAGGGACACGGTTATTGGCCCTTCCCAGCCTAATGGTACCAGCCTGCAGCCGCCGTCACTGTTATCCCTGTACTGTGACATCGCTGTGTGTATTATCCCTGTACAGTGACATCGCTGTGTGTATTATCCCAGTGCAGGAAGAGGTAAGTGGTCTGTTTTTGTTTGTTTGTTTTCTATTTTTCAGGGTCGTGAATGCAGAGGACTACGTCGGATTCTTCAGGGTCTGGCTCTGAGGTGGCTGCAGGCTGGTACCATTAGGCTGGGAAGGGCCAATAACCGTGTCCCTTCCCACCCTGGGGGGGACCCCACGCCATTTTTTTACAAAAATAATTAAATAATTTTAAAAAAATGGCGTGGGGGTCCCCCTTTTTTTCCTTCGCCAGCCAGATACAACCAGCAGCGGCAGCCTGGCACTACCAGGGTGGGAAGGGACACGGTTATTGGCCCTTCCCAGCCTAATGGTACCAGCCTGCAGCCACCTCAGAGCCAGACCCTGAAGAATCCGACGTAGTCCTCTGCATTCACGACCTGAAAAATAGAAAACAAACAACAAACACAGACCACTTACCTCTTCCTGCACTGGGATAATACACACAAGCGATGTCACTGTACAGGGATAATAAACACAGTGATGTCACAGTACAGGGTAACAAACACAGTGATGTCACAGTACAGAGATAATAAACACAGTGATGTCACAGTACAGGATAATAAACACAGTGATGTCACTGTACAGGGATAATAAACACAGTGATGTCCACAGTCCAGGGATAATAAACACAGTGATGTTCACAGTCCAGGAATTAATAAACACAGTGATGTCACAGTCCAGGGATAATAAACACAGTGATGTCACAGTCCAGGGATAATAAACACAGTGATGTCACAGTCCAGGGATAATAAACACAGTGATGTCACAGTCCAGAAAACAGTGATGTCACAGTCCAGGGATAATAAACACAGTGATGTCACAATCCAGGGATAATAAACACAGTGATGTCACACTCCAGGGATAATAAACACAGTGATGTCACCGAACAGGGATAATAAACACAGTGATGTCACCGAACAGAGATAATAAAAACAGTGATGTCACAGTACAGAGATAATAAACACAGTGATGTCACAGTCCAGGGATAATAAACACAGTGATGTCACAGTCCAGGAATAATAAACACAATGATGTCACAGTACAGGGATAATAAACACAGTGATGTCACAGTCAAGGGATAATAAACACAGTGATGTCACAGTACAGAGATAATAAACACAGTGATGTCACAGTACAGAGATAATAAACACAGTGATGTCACAGTCAAGGGATAATAAACACAGTGTACAGAAAGTAAAAAAAAAAAAATTATACTTACCTTTTTCATAGCAGCAGGGCCAGCATCATCAGAGCAGGAGATCTTCTTCTCATGTCTGAAGGGGGCGGGGCCTATGTGGCCGGCCGGCCCCGCCCCCACCGAGACCTGAGGAGTGCCTGGGAGGTACGGAGAGCTGCAGGGGGGACAGGAGGGAGGATGGAAGAAGCAGATGTCCGGTTTTGGCTGTCTGCTCCTTCCTGCAACAGGCAACTGTCTCTATGTCCTATGGACACAGAGACAGCTGCCAGAGGCCCAGGCCCCCCTTTCTTGACGAATCTGCCCGGGCCCCCCACAGCAGGTTCTGCTGTACCCCCCTGATGGCGGCCCTGGTCAGGTGGTCAGAACATGGCTGGCAGGTGGTTATGACTGCAGGCAGATGGTCATGACGTTGCAGACAGGCGGTCAGGACATTACAGGTAGATGATCAGGACATGCAAGGCAGGTGGTCAGGATGTTGTAGGTTGCCAAGATGTGGCTGGCAGATTGTTAAAATGCTGCAGATAGGTGATTAGGACATGGCAGGCAAGTGGTCTGGATGTTGCAGATAGGTGGTCAGGATGTGGTAGATAGGTACTCAGGATGTTGTAGGCAGGTAGTAATTATGCAGTGTCCCACATATTGTGTGAAAAGGGACACAGCAAACTGTTTATGTATACTAGCCATCCATGTCAACTGTATTTATATGTCATTTATAACTATATGCTGCAAGAACCTATCTAGGCTGAGTAGCTGCTATTTATCTTTACACCAGTAGGTGGTGCTGTTGCCTTACATATAAATACCTAAGTAACAGGTTAGAATGAGTTCAGTTCAGTTCAGAGTGTTTAGTCAGTGAGAAGTAACAGACAAGTCAAGTGCAGGAGGGAGAGAGGAGAAAACAAAATGCCTAGCCACCATGTAGCCATGTCAGCCTGGTATCCTGTGGCCTGTACCAAGTCTAAGCTTCTAGAACCTGAGCCAAACTGGATAGTGTGAGTCTGGTCGCGGTGACAACTGCCTGAAGTTTTTATGGACTCTTCCAGCCCAAGTGTTTTAGGAGTAGCCTCCGGCGCCTACACACAAAACCCTACAACTCAAGGTACCAAGTTGTGTGTATCCGCACTTAACCCTCTGGGGACTATGGACTTATATTTGTATTCAAGTGCACCCTATGCAAAATAATGGAGCAGATGTTGTGATGCCTGCCGTCCAGGGATGCCGCCCTGTGGGGATGCTAATCTAAAGTAGAGATATATTCTGTGTGATATCCAGAGCCAGGTCTAGCTAAGGTGAGTTGAAGAAACTAGTGACTAAGATTATTTTATTGTAAGAAGAGAAGCATCTATATTGAGACTCACTACTGAAGTAACCAGCCTAAAGAGGAACTTCTTGCAGCATCTTTATTGACATTTATTGCCAAGAGAAATAACTGTAAACTTCATTTTAAGAAGGACTTAAAGGGGTATTCCCATCTCACAAATGTAGTTTGTATAGTTAGATATAGCCATACCAATATTACTACTAATAGAATGTATTTATATAAAATGTACCGTTTAGCAGATTTGCCTATTTGTATATCCATTGTCCAACCCACATCAGTCAGGTCGTTGCCCCTAGTTACGACCACCGCAGCCATGTAGTAGTGGTGGTAGTGCTCTGAGGTAACTGCTGTATTGTGAACGCACATTACATGAGCATGCGGAGACACATCTTAGGGTTGTAGCATTTTTGTCTGTGCTTACAAAACGCAGAGAAACGGATCCTGTTCCAAGATCAATTCATCTCTATGGAGCAGGATCCATTTATAAAGTCTGCCTTTTGAACGGATCTTGACCATTGCGTTTTGAACGGCAAGCATCCAAAACGCAGATGTGAAAGTACCCTAAGATGTGTCTCTGCGTGCTCATGCAAAGTTCGTTCACAATACAGCAGTTACCTCAGAGCCGGTTTGAATAAGAACAAGCCAGTCACCACTACTACATGGCCACGGTGTCTGTAACTAAGGGCAACGGCCTGACTGATGCGTGTGGGACAATGGATATACAAATAGGCAAATCTTCTAAACTGTACATTTTATATAAATACATTCTATTAGTAATAATATTGGTATGGCTATATCTAACTATACAAACTACATCTGTGAGATGGGAATACCCCTTTAACTTCCAAGGCAAAAGTAAAGTTCAACTGTTTCGTTATCAGCTGCCTCCTCTTTATTTTACATTGCGCCATAAGGGCGCTGGCGTCACAACATTTACCAGGAACCTGCCGACTGACACCATAATACCCTACCACCAAGGGCACCTCGCTTTACCACCCGGCAGAGCCCTGAGGAACAGAGAGTGCCCCAAAGGAATTGGTGTCCCCCTTCCACACAACTGCACGCCGGCCCAGGGAGCCGTAGTCACCAAACTGTGAGTAATCTAACCACCGGCACCATTTGACACTGTGACAACCCTATCACGCTCACATGCCCCTGCGGTCCTGGTACGCTGCAAGTATATGGCCAGAAGGTGATCAGGATGTTGCAGGCAAGCGGTCAGGACATGGCAGGCAACCAGTCAGGATGTGTCAGGCAGATGGTCAGGACATGGCATTCAAGATGTTGCATAGTATGAATTCTAAACTTCAGTCATATTAAAACTATGTGAAACTGGCCTAAGATTGCACTGCCTTGGCCCTGCCATATATACTGCCAGTGATGGTACTGACTTCTCTGCCAGAAGATGTAATTCCCCTTTGATGACTATATATAATTATAGTTCTGTACTTACTACCTCCAGAACTTGATACGGTTCATTGAGAGGTTGTGTCATGTCTTACATACATGTGCAGTCCTGTCTCTTTACACAGGTAGACGTCAATCCATACCATGGAGGCTGTTTTAGTGGTCTTCATCCTAAGGCTCTTCAGACTGTTCTGCTCCAGGAACATGCCCAGACTGGGTGCATTTGTAATGAAGAATGGGTCAGGGCAGCTGTTTAGCCTCTGACTGTACAGGAAGATTTCCATTCACTAATGGCAAGCACATACCATGAAGATGATGAGGAAATGAAACAAACAGTTTGCTAGACAATTACACAGTGGTTAAAACTAGTTGATCTACTATGCTATTATATACTGTACACTGTGCTTTTAGGGATCCTAAAAAGCGGTGTTTCCAAAAGGTCTTAAAGTGAATCTCCACCAATTATCATGTCATTTCTAGGTAAAAAAAAATGCTGTGCCAATTAATTTATTGTATCTGTACAGTGGTAACAGCTTCATTTTCCCAAAACAGAGCTTCAAATCCCCTTCAAAGACAGTGGTGAAATATAAAATGCTACCCACATGCAGCTGCCACTAGAGGGAGCTTAATGCACACTAGTCAATTGAATTCAATGTGTAAGTATGCAGTAAGCTCCTAAGCTCCCCCTAGTGGTGACTGTCAGTAGTCAGAATATAGGGGATTCTGATTTCTGTATCAGAAAAATCAGCTTTGCTCACTATGAAGATGTATTACAGAATTTTTGAACAAATGAAATGGAGTTCAAGGATGGAAACTCACTTTCATGTGGTATTCCCAGAGGCCTTGCAAGATTCAAGCTTCCGCTTGGCTTGCTGATGATTGTTGTTCCCCTTCTGTTTCATCATTATCTGCTTTCTTGCCATTCCATGATCCACAGCACAGTTTAACACTGTAACAGCGGCTGCTGTGCGCCGCTGTTCTCCTGCTGCTGTCCTGGGCCCCGTGTTCAGCGTTGATCTGCTGCCTGTGCTTCCCCTTTCACTGCTGCAGTCCTGGGCTCTGTCCTTGCAGGTACTATTTCTTCTAGGATCCAATCCACAGTTTCCCTGCAGCTCTTCCTTAAGGGCCGGCGCGTGTCACTTCCTGTGCTTTATGGGTTAGATCATGTGACCTTGCTGACCAATCCTAGCCTTCCTGCATGTATATAAGTGGCATGTATATGAGTGTCAAGGTCCTAGTGTCCTGCAAAGGTTGCTGATTTCCCTGCTTGTGTTTCTGGACTCCGCTACCTGTTTGATCCCTCCCAGCTTGCCTTGACTTTCCTGTTGCCGACCCAGACTGCCTGACCTGTACCTGTGCCGCCTGACCTGACCTATTTTGTGTGTGACTTCGCCTCTGCCTCTTCTTATGGTCCTGTACTGTTGCTCCTGGTTACGATTCAGCCTGCTGACTACATCTGTACCTCTGGTATCTTGCTCAGGTACCCCCTGGTCTGCCTGGACCAGCTACCTCATGTGCCAATCCTCCTCAAAAGGTAGCGACCTGGTGTTCTTCTCGGGAAAGCCTATCCCCACCACCGGGGGTAGTGTGAAGAACGAGGAGTTCACTTAGACAACGCCCTTAGAGGAGGTAGGACGTGTGGCATGGTAGGTTCTCACTCACTGGTTCTTGACAGACACATTATAAACCTATAGGATTGTTCACAATCACTGCGGGTACATTCACACGACTGTATTTATGGGTCCTCATATTGGTGAATGGACGCGGTCCCGCTCATTTCAATGGGGCTGCAAAAGATGTGGACAGCACAATGCGTGCTGTCTGCTTCCGTACTTCTGTGCCACGGCCCTGCAAAAAGTGGACAAGAATGAGTATTTCTATTACAGGGCTGCAAAACACATACGGTCGCATGAACGTACCCTTATTCTGATGCCATAATTGTGGTGAATACTAACACCCATAGCGAAAGATAATTTTATTCAAATGGAATGGAGTATTAAAAACATCACATAAGAGGACAGCACTATTTTTTATAGTTATGGTATCCTTACTTTTCCCTCCAGAAGAATAATCCTTGGAGGATTTAGTTCTCTGCTTTTGGCTAACGGTCAGAAGCAACATACGTGTATAAATTCCTGTGATCTCATGAAAAGCTATCAAGCTCCTGGCGAGCATGTTGCTGCTTGCCTTACATTGTTATAGTAAGTGCAATTTAGAAATAATCATGTACAGTGCATTCGGAAAGTCTTTAGATCAGGGACGTTGCTTGGGTCTCAAAAGACCCGGGGCCCAAGCCCCAATGCATACGGCCCAATTCTCTAACTGGCCCCAAACACGCTCTAGTACTAAAACTAAACACATTTGACTTGCTGCATGGGCACTATCAAACATACAGGACTATACAGCACCACATACCTCTCACATCCAGTGCTCACAGGTCACGTCTTGTCTGATGTAGACATTCTCTTTCATCATCTTCTCCATTCGGCCCAGACAACTTCTTTCTGCCACGTCTTGTCTCTGCAGAGTTTCACACACAGATGTCTTATGTAGGTTCTTCACTTTTCTACCATTCTCCCCAACCTCAAGTCCCACAAGCGTTATCCTGCTGCTACTCCCAATACTGTGCCTGCTGTGCTCCCCAATGTCTCCAATTACTAGACTGTATTACAGTACCATACAGATAGTCACCCCATAATAATAGTGCTACTCAAAGTCCCACCAATAGTAATTCCCTCTAGAATGTCCTCATTAGTAATACTGCCCCCCAACAGTGATAATGTTCCCCAAGAGTGCCTCCATTGGCAGAAGAGCTCTCCAGTATTAATAATGCTCCCAGGAGACATATTGCCCCCAGTAGTAATAAGGCCCCTTATAGTTGCTTGAGTAGAAATAAGCCCCACTATAGTGCCCTCAGTAGAAATAAGGCAGATCTATAACACACTCCTATAGAGCTCCCAGTAGTAATAAAGGCTACTATAATCTTCCCTGTAGTTGTAATACCCCCCTACAGTGCCCCAGTATTTATAATGCTCCCCATAGTAGCCCCATTAACTATTCCCCCAGTATTTATATTGCCCACTACTCTTATTAATTCTCGCAGTGCCCCCAGTATTTGTAATGCCCCCCTGCAGTGCTCCATGTAGTTATAATCCTCCCTGTAGTTCCCTCAGAATGTATAATGCCCCAGGCTTTCCAACATACAGTCCCATGTAAACAACTTTACACCGTCTCTCCTGCCCCCTCCAACATTCAGTCCTATGTAAATAACATCAATTTCCTGACTTCACCCCCTCCAACATACAGTCCTATGTACAAAACTTCGCTCCCTCCCTTCCGCCTCATCCAACACACTGTCCCATGTAAGTAACATAATTTCCTAACTGATCCAACTTAAGGCTACATGCACACGAATGTAAAATGAAAACGTGTAAATTTCATTGGCTTATCCTAACCTCCCATAATGGCCTCCATTGTAAGTAATACCCCCATTGTATATCCCCAGTATATCCCCATAGTGGCTCCCAGCCTGAATAATGTTCTCCATGGTGGTCCCTAGCAGTAATAATGTCCCCCAAAGTGGCCCCCACCATTTTCTTCTGACTTCCACTTGAGTGCGCAGGGACACTTGATCTTCACTGGATGCAGTAGGACCTGAAGCTCCCAGCATGATCATGTGATGTCATCACACTGGGAGCACAGTTCCTGCTGCATCCAATAAGGAGTGAGTGTCCCACATGGTCAAGTGGATGAGGTAAGTATTTTAAATAATTTTAACTCCTGTAATGCCATTCCCCCCCCCCCCCCATCCCCAGTGTACCAGTTTTTATCGGCCATTACATGTGTGCTCTCCTGTCTAAAAGGCCATTAAAAAGGTCCCATTGATTTCACGGCCAAAGGTTTTGACAGCTACTATTCACTGGTCATTAAAAAAACAGCCATGTGACCAGCCCTATAGACTTTAATTGGTTGTAAAAATTGCGCTGTGATGGCTGCTACTTAAACAGCCATCACACGGCCATTTTCACTTTTGTGAGCATGTAGCCCAAATAACATCACTCCCCTGCCTTCAGCGCCTCCAACAGACAGTCCCATGTAAATAACATTACTCCTCTGCCTTCAGCCCCTCCAATTTTACAGTCCTATGTAAATAACTTCATTCCCTTGTCTTCAGCCCCTCCATTATACAGTCCCATGTAAATAACATCACTCCCTCCACCCCCTCCAAAATACAGTCTCATGTAAATAACAACACTCCCCTGCCTTCAGCCCCTCCATTATACAGTCCCATGTAAATAACATCACCCTCCCTCCAGCCCTCCCCAATATACAGTCCCATGTAAATAACATCACTCTCTGCCTTCAGTCCCTCCAATATACAGTCCCATGTAAATAACATCACCCCCTCTCTCCATCCCCTTCCAACATACAGTGCCATGCAAATGACATCACTCCCTCTACCCTCTCCAACATACACTCCGATGTAACTAGTATCACTCCCTGAACCAAGCAGGGAAGGGGTGTAAGAGAGGAGAACTCCCCGCAGCATAACTCTGGCTCTTACATTGAATCCATCCTCCTCATGTCACAGATTTCATCACAGCTTCTTCACCACTACTTCTGCTCTTCATAGCCAAGCTCCGTCCTCTCCTGCACTGATCACATGGTGGTGACATAATCGCAGGTCCTTCTCCACCACTGAGCTCTGCCTGTAGAGTTGGTCACATGACTGTGATGTCACCACAGGCCCTTCATCTCCAGCAGTGTGTCCTGGTCCATAGTCTCCGTTGTTATTTCAGTGGCTGTGGCCTAGCTGAACAGGGGCCCTTTTACAGATGAGGGCCCTGTGCAATTCCACCGCAGTGATTCAATTGTATCGCCATCCTGGGGACAGCGACACAGTTATATATGTTCGGCAGGCAGTACATTCGGGGCCTGGGACAAAACATCTGGGGCCCAGACTCCAAATGTTTTAAGTTATCCCTGCTTTGAATCCTTTCACTTTTTTCACATTTTGTTATGTTGTGGCCTTGTACTAAAATAACAAAAGATCAAGTTTTCCCCCATCAATCTGTACGCAGTCCACCATATTGAGAAAGTGAGAACAGAATGTTACAGATCTTTGCTAATTTATTGAAAATGAAAAACTAAAATTGTGCATTGACATAAGTATTCACACCCTTTACTCGGGACTTAGCAGTCCCTTTGGCAGTGGTTACAGCCTCCAATCTTCTTGGGTATGATGCTACAAGGTTTGCACCCCTGGATTTGGGGATTTTCTGCCGTTCTTCTCTGCAGATCCTCTCAAGCTCTGTCAGGTTCGATGGGGACGGCAATTTTAAGGTCTCTACAGAGATGTTCAATTGTGTTCAAGTCAGGGCTCAGGTCGGGCCAATCTGTGATATTCACAAAGTTGTCCCGAAGCCGCTCCTGTGTTGTTTTGGCTGTATGCTTAGGGTCATTGTTTTGTTGGAAGGTGAAACTTCGGTCCAATCTGAGGTCCAGAGCGCTCAGAATCAGGTTTTCACTAAGAATGAAAAAAATGCATAGACATTAAAATGTATGGGCTGCAGAGAGGCAAAATGTATACAGCCCAATTCTCTAAGTGGCCTCAAACACGCTCTAGCTCTAAACACATTTTACTTGCTGCATGGACACTATCAAACATACAGGACTATACAGCACCACATATCTCTCACATCCAGTGCCTCACAGGTCGCGTCTTGTCTGATGTAGACATCCTCTTTCATCATCTTCTCCATTTGGCCCAGACAACGTCTTTCAGTGACATCTCATCTCTGCAGAGTTTCACACACAGACATCTTAGGTTCTTCACTTTTCTACCATTCTCCCCAACCTCAAGTCCCACAAGTATTATCCTGCTGCTACCCCCAATACTGTGCCTGCTGTGCTCCCCAATGTCTCCAAATACTAGACTGTATTATAGTCCTACCGCATAGTAATAGTACTCCTCAAAGTCCAAACAAAAGTAATTCCCTCCTACTGTGCCCTCATTAGTAACAGTGCCCCCAACAATGATAATGCTCCCCAAGAATGCCTCCATTAGTAGAAGAGCCATCCATATTAATAATGCCCCCAGTAGAAATAAAGCCTCCCTATTGTGCCCCCAGTAGTAATAAGGCCCCCTATAATGTCCTCAGTAGTAATAAGGCCAATCTATAAGGCATTCCTATAGAGCCACTAGTAGTAATAAGGGCCACTATAATGTCCCCTGTAGTTGCAGCACTCCTACAGTGCCCCCAGTATTTATAATGTTCGCTGTAGTAGCCCCAGTAATTATGCCCCCTGTAGTGTTCCCAGTATTTATAATGCTCCCGACTGTTATTAGTTCTCGTACTGAAAGTGCCCCCAGTATTTATAATGCCCCCTTGCAGTGCTTTCAGTAGTTATAATCCTCTCTCGTGCCCTCAAAATGTATAATGCCCCAGCCCTTCCAACATACAGGCCCATGTAAATAGCATTATTTCCCTCCCTCCACCATACAGTCCCATGTAAATAGCATCACACCATCTCTCCTGCCCTTCCAACATACAGTCCTATGTAAATAACATCAATCTCCTGACTTTAGCCCCCTCCAACATACAGTCCCATGTAAAAAAAATCGCTCCGTCCAATCAGCCTCATCCAACACATAGTCCCATTTAAGTAACATCACTTCCTCCCTGAGCCACCTCCATCGCACAGTTCCATGTAAGGCTGTAATTTTAGCACAAGGCCGTAGCATAAAAAATTCGCCAAGTCAAAGAGTCTAAAGATGGAGCAGTCACACTGAGGCCCAAGTGTGTGGGTGGGACCAGTAGAAAACTCTGCCATGTAAGAAGACATCAGTATTATAAGTAGTATGTGATGGCAAGGTTTGAAGTTAAAGGGGTGCACTGGGAGTTTATTGATGACCTATCCTTAGGCACTCTGGCGTCACAGAAGTGCAGGCCCCATTGCACTGCCTCAATCTGGCCACTAGTGGGACAGTATGCTCTGCTTCAGGGGAGCAGGGCAGGAGGCCCCATCTGCTGTGGTAGTGATTACACAGCTGGCACCTCACCATGGCTATTGCATCAGCACAACTTGAGCCACGTGTAGTGTTCCTACCTCTCTGCATGGGGTTAGGGCCGGATAAACACTGTAACTGAGGCTTGTGCATGTTACAGGGAAGTGGCACAGTAGTGAATGCTGTGCACATTCCCCAGCTGGGTGTGCCAGGAAGACAGGGGTGCTAACCAGGCCCAGAAGGCCTCAGACAAGGTCTTAAAAAGGTTCTTCACCAAGTGATGACCTATGGCCGGAAGCTAAGGCCACAGTGAGAGCTGCAGTGAGGCTGAAAGGCATGTGAATGGGAAGGCAGCTGACGTAACGGCTGCAGCGATGACACAATGTGGCCTCAGGATGGAGATACAGTTGAATAGTGCCGAACGGGACCATGACGCTTATTAGGGGCAGTGTAGGGAGCACCATGACTATGGGGGAGACTATCTATATGGAATTATTATTTTTGCAGCAAATCAGTGGGGAGCACAGCAGCCACAGCATTGGGGCTAGCAGCAGGATGAGAATGTTGTGGCTCCAGGAAGAGGAGGGTGATGGAAAAGTGAGGAACCTAAGATGCCTTTGTGGCAAACTCTGCAGAGACAAGACGTTGGTGAAAAAAGTCATCATGGCCATCTGGGCTGAATGGAGCAGATGAAGAAAGAGAACAGATGAAGAATTTGGCAAATATACATTGGAGTTTGGAGTCTGGACTAGGAGTGAGCGAATGTTGCTTCGGATCCAAGATCCGAAGTCGATTCGCTCCCCAACTTAGTTTGAATGCTGAACATAGACCTGTCTCCGTACAGCATTAAAATGTATGGGCTGTGCGGAGGCAAAATCCGTTAAGTCCAAAGTCTCACGATTCGGTGAATAACTTTGGCCTTCAATTCTACAACTTTAGAAACATTTTAAAACTGCAATCTGAAGTTGGCTTAAGTACTGAAACCGACTTCAGATTGCAGTTTAAAAATGTTTTTAAAATTGTAGAATCGAAGGCCGAATCTCTTCACCGAAGTCTCGTGAGACTTCAAACTTAGATTTTGCCTCTGCGCATCTCAAACATTTTAGTGCTGTTTGGAGATGGGTCTCCGTTAGGGTGGCCACCTTTCCCAACAAAAAAAAACAGCCAAGTTAAGCCACACCTAAAAGAGGGTGTGCTCTGGGGGCATGACTTAACAAGGGGTGTTATACAGTGGCTCCCAATAATATTAATGCCCCCTAGAATTAATAATGCCCCCATTAGTGCCCCAGACTAGGCCCCAAAGGAGGAAACCTGGACAAACCTCTCAGCACTTGGAGCCAAATCTAATATACTTAACCCATAATATCGCCCCCCCCTCCTTTCTCTTCCCCCAATTTTTCCTTCTTGTCCAAATTCTCAGAACATAAATGCGGTCTTCTGTAACCCGTAGATCATAACCCCTGAGGGCTACAGAATAAGGCTGTTTCTGTCAATAACACTTGTAGCGATAGACATGCTACTGGTTACCTAGCAGTAGTACATAAAGAATGCGATCACATGATAGCTAGGTCATGTGCCCACTTCTGGTGCAACGCCCCCTTCCTAATAAGGAGATATCACACATGACACGCCCACAGCTAGCGTAATTAATATTGCATCTCCTAAATGTTCATGGCATGTCCCTCCTCTGAAAACAAGGGACGTGACCAACAAACATCTAGGGAGCTTTAGTGAATGGAGGTGGGGCACCTTGTTTCAGCGTGTAAAAATGGAGGAGTTGGGCGTGCTCAATCACCAAATGGTGGATCCCTCCTGGGACTGTGGTGCTTCTGAGTAGATGGGAGAAGGAAGGGGGCATGCCCGCCTCTGCCTTAGTGGCAGATGCCCCCCTCTCCACTGACTGTGGTGCTTTATGTGAGCCTAACCTCAGATGACAGCATAGCCTCTCTTCCGATCAGAGAAAGACCCACCCAGTGCTGTCATACAGGGACCCGATTGGTTCCCTGGCCCTGTGGTGGGGGTGGGGGGGAGTGAATTTGCCAGCAAAAAGGCACTCCCCTAATGATGTCAAAGCGACACTGTCCCTAATGATGTCAGAGTGACACTCCCCCTAATGATGTCAGAGCAATCAGCTCTTTGACATTGGACTCAAAATATGGGTGGTGGCATACCCAAGTCAACAAATAGAGAACTAAAGGCCCAGGCAATCTGCCAGCCCAGTGAGGTCATACGAGAACCAGATTGGTTCCATAGCCATGGGGGGCTTCACTATTGGCTGGGAAAACAAAAGGCGGGTGCAGGATTACTATAAAATGTGGCAGATCCTTGAGCTTCTGCTTAGCAAAACCCAAACTCCCCTAATGAAGCTGCGCTGATGAAAAATGTAGGGAGGGTTTGCTCACAGGCATCTTATGTTAGGCAGTATTTCACCTCTGGCACGGGATAGTGCTTGCCAACTAAAAGACCTATAGAATCTACCTCATGATAGAAGTGTGTGTGGGCAACTTTAGTGTGCTTTCTCCCCTTTTGCTTTCCCCCAGTTAGGGGTGTAAGAAAAGAGCAACGGGAGACCCCAGCAGTGGAGGAGGTCTCTCTCCACACCTACTGTAGGTTCTGATAAGTGTGTGTATGTGTGATCTGAACATACCTTGTCCACCTTGTCATACCTTGTCCACCTTTTCTCCTGCCCCCACTTAGGGGTGTAAGAAAAGAGTAAGAAGAGGTCGCTCTCCACCCACACCTACCTCCCGATAGCAGTTGAGTGTGGGAACTTACAAGCATTCTCTCTCCTCCACCCATTTAGTTGTGTAAGAAAGAAGCAAGGGGAGATCTTAGGAGTGGAAGAAGTCTCTCTCCACACCTATGTATGACTGCTCATTAAAGCGAGTATTCACAAAACTGAGTACTCCTCTGCTATTACAGAATAATCTAATAGGTAGCCTGCAGCCAGACCACACAGCGACCACTAGACCTGGGACATATTGGGTAATCTAGATACCCATAGATTCACCCTAAAATACTGGTGGATTAACCCCCCCCCCGCGCCAGAATTTCAAGTGCACTTTGAGCCAACACCTCACTCCAATGTCCTATCAGATGAGACACTATAACATAATAGGGTGACAGCGTTACCCCAATAGTTTTAATGGATCACACTTGTTTTTCCTTTTAGCATAAATAGTAAAAGTTACATTTTATCTCAATAAGGGTGGCCCTGTACAGGGACTACTTTTTGGGTTATCAATTCTTTTTGGGTTATTAACGCTCATTCAGTTTTTGTCAAAATCCCCTTGGTCTTCACCCTCTAGGGACCTCTTCTTGTCAGTTTTCTTGCCTCTCAAAAAGCATAATACTGAGCGATCAAAAATCATATGTACCCCAAAATAGTACCAATAAAACTCACCTTATCCTGTAGTTTCCAAAACCGAGCTACATTTTGGTCAGATGGCAACTTAAAATTATTCCAGCCACATCCGCTCTCCAAAATCTATATATTGCGCCTTCCCTTCTGCACCCTACCATGTGCCCACATACGACCACATATGCAAAATAAAAAGGCAAATTTTTCTTTCATTCTTGTGGAACACTTAAAGGGTTAAAAAAAAGTTTGTAAAATCAGTTTTGAATAAATTGAAGAGTGTAGTTTCTAAAATGGGACCATTAATGGGTGGTTTCTACTATGTAAATCCCACAATGTGACTTCATAACTGGACTGGTCCTTTAAAAAAGGGGGGTTTGAAATTTAAGGCTTCTAACGTCCTAAAAAATAAAATGATGCCGACATAAAGTAGACATATGCGGGGGAGGACATATCGCCTGTGCAGCCAGTTTGGCTGCACAGGGGCCCAGAGAGGGAGGGGGGCCCTTCCCAGTGTCATCAGTGGTGTTTTTTTTACATTTTTTTTTTTTTTACCCCCTCTCTCTGCCGGGATAACCTGTGCACCTTGGGGTGGGGGTGGGGGGCGTTTAAGGGGGACCCTGATTAGAACTTACTGTCAATCTGCTGCCGTTCTGCCTTTATTCCATACTGAAGGACCTGGGATGACATCATAATCATGTGATCTTTTCAACACTGGAAGTGGTGGTAGGACCTGTGATGAGGTCACCATCATGTGACCAGTGCAGAACAAGGCAGCACTCAGCAGTGAAGACCTGTGATGCCCTGGAATGTGAGTGCCAGAGACATGCTGGGAGATGTGGTTCTCCCCTGTTATACCTCCTCCCTGCTTAGTGGGAGGGATATATGTTCTGGGGCTCTATGTTAGAGGGACTGAAGGAAGGGGAGAGGGTATGAGTTACATGGGACTGTATGTTACAGAAGATTAAGGGGAGATGACTGGTGTTATTTACATGGGACTGTATGTTATAGAGGACTGGAGCATAAGGAGTGATGTTATTTACATGGGACTGGATATTATAGAAGACTGGAGGGTAAGGAGTGATGTTATTTACATGGGACTGGATATTATAGAGGACTGGAGGGTAAGGAGTAATGTTATTTACATGGGACTATGTGTTGGAGGGGCTGAAGGAGGGGATTTAAGTTATTTACATGGGACTGTATGTTATAGAAGACTGTAAAGAAGATCGGTTATTTACATGGTATTGGAGGGAGAGGACTGGTGTTTTTTTTACATGGGAATGTATGTTATAGAAGATTGTAAGGAAGAGCGTTTATTTACATGGGACTGTATCTTATATAAGAGAAGTGGGAGAGGACTGGTGTTATTTACATGGGACTGTGTGCCATAGAAGACTGGAGGGAGAAGAGTGATGCTATTTACATGGGACTGCATGGTAGAGAAGACTTTAGGGAGAGGACAGGCATTACAATGTATGGGGGCACTACAGAGAAGATTATAACTCCAGGGGGTACGGCAGGAGGCATTATAATTATAGGGGGCACTGCAGGGAGCATTGTAAATACTATGGGCAGTGGTGGTGGCATTACTACTGAGGGCTCCATAGGAGTGCCTTATAGATTGGCCTAATTTCTATTAGGGGTACCCTATTAGTACTGAGGGCGCTGTAGGGGTACTATGGTGTGTGTGGCGGGGAGGGGGGGGCTAGCCGTGAGCCCGGTGAAGTCACCGGCACTAATGGACAGGTGTTAGCGCTGCCCTAGCCTGTAAAGCCGCCCATCAGTGCCAGTGATATCACCGAGAACACTGCTAGGACTGTAAACGAAACAGCTTTTGCCCTATGCTTTGCAGCAAATGAGCCTCTACGAGCAACGGGGGTGTTACCATTACACCTAGAGGCTCCGATTTCTTTGCAACTGCCGCGCCCTGTCTACATTGACTGGACCCAGCAGTGAAAATGTCATCACAACTGGCCATGGGGGTGGGGGCCCAGGTACATTCCTTGCACAGGGGCCCTCTGCTGTCTGTGTCCGCCCCTGGACATATGGGAAATGTAAAGTAACAACTATTTTATGAGTTATCACTGCCTGCCTTAAAAGCAGAGAAATTCAAATTTCAAAAATTGTGAATATTTCCAAATTTTCTTTAAATGTTGGATTTTTTTTATAAATAAATGTGAAACATATTGACTTAAATTTATAATTAACATGAAGTACAATATGTCCAGAGAAAACAGTATCAGAATCACTTGGATAAGTAAAAGCATTGCAAAATTCTTACCACAGTGACACATCAGATTTGCAAAAAACTGGCCTGGGGCTAAAGGTGAAGGTACTGAAGGGTTTAAGCAAAAACATTTTTTTTATTTTCATCTTTTACATTTTCGAAATAACGGAAAAAGGAAAGGGGCCAGAAGGAAACCTTTGCGCACCCTGCATAATTAGCACCCCCTTTGGCAAGTATCACACTTTGTAAATGTTTTTTGTAGCCAGAAAAGAGTCTTTCGATTCTTGTTCAATTATTTCTTGTAAAAGTCTTCCAGTTCTGTGAGATTCCTGGGCTGTCTTGCGTGCAAAGCTCTCTTGAGGTTTTTCCACAGTACAGATCAGGGGACTGTGAGAGCCATGGTAAAACCTTCAGCTTGTGCCTTTTGAGGTACTCTGTTTGCTGCTATTTTATTAATGACTCTCTTTGAACCCCCTGAATGTAAAGCTCTGCGGGATATGTTGGCGCTATATACCAGTAAATAAAGATTATTATTATTAGTCTATAGTGGATTTTAAGGTGTGTTTAGGATCATTATCCAATTGTAGAAGCCATCATCTTTTCAACTGCAGCTTTTTTACAGTTGGTGTAATATTTGCTTCCAGAATTTAATTGAATCCATTCTTCTCTCTACCTGTGAAATGTTCCCCGTGGCTGCAACACAACCCCAAAATATGATTGATCTATCCCCATGCTTAATGGTTGGAGAGGTGTTCTTTTCATTAAATTCTGTGCCCTTTTTTCCTCCATACTTACATTTGCTCTTTGTGGCCAAAGAGTTGTATCTTAACCTCATCGGTCCAGAGGACTTGTTTCCAAAATGTATCAGGCCTGTTTAGATGTTCTTTTGCAAACTTATGGTGCTGAATTTTGTGGTAAGCTTGCAGAAAAGTTTTTCCTCTGATGAGCGTTCCATGAAGGCAGTATTTGTGCAGGTGTCGTTGAAGAGTAGAACAATGTACAACAACTCCAGAATCTGTTGAATCTTCCTGAAGGTAGTTTGCAGTCAAGCAGGGGTTCTGATTTGCCTTTATAGCAATCTGATAAACAGTTGTTTCTCAAATTTTTCTTGGTCTTCCAGACCTTTTCTTGTTCTTCACTGTTCCTGTTAACTGCCATTTCTTAATTACATTTTGAACTGAGGAAATGGCAACCTGAAACGCTTTGCTATCTTCTTATTGCCTTTTCCTGCTTTGTGGGCCTCAACCCTTTTCATTTTCACAGGCAGCCGCTTAGAAGAGCCCATGGCTGCTGTCTTTTGGGACAATGTTAGAAGAGTCTGGGTATTTATACAGCTTTGAAATCACCTGGCCTTTCTTAAACAATGATTGTGAACAAGCCTTTAAAACTAAAAGGCTATTTAAGGTCTTTGACCTCGGTCAAAGTTATCTAAGTGCTCAAATCTCTTTGGGTTCCCATATATTTGCAATGTACTCCTTTCCTTTTTTCACTCTAAGATTGTACAAAAACAAAACAATAAATACACTAATATTGATTTAAAACTTCAAAAAAAAAGAGTGTTTCATCTTTAACTTGCCTTTTGGAGATAATTCCATCTTCAACTTGCTTGACTGTTTACAGTAACACTATTTTTGACCAGAGGTTTCCAAATTTTTGCATGCCGCTTTATATAGTGCACCCTAGGCCTCTAAGTCTTGAAATCTAAAAATTCCTATCTGATGTAAAACATAGTTAGAAATGGTTACTAGAGGCAATGAGGATTCAGTGGTAAGGGTATGGAGGAGCTGTAAGTAATGGCTGACTGCCAAATCTATTCAGTAAATCAGTAAAAGTGCTGAGAATTAATTAATATCACCTACTACATTATTGCTTGCCTTGTACTATATGTGATAGCTCCGGCAAGTGATGTCGCCTCTCTCCACACTTGTTGTGAATTGCAATGTACAGAAAGAACCCCCACCTCTTTCATCACACAATTTTTTAAGAAAAAAATCAATCTGTGCTAATTCATAGATTTCAATAATAACTTTCTGTCTGTCTGCAGCCACCACTAGAGGGAGTGTCTGCATACTGCTTGATTTTTTAGTTGTATGTATGCCATAAGCTCCTACACTCCCTCTAGTTGTGGTTTTAGACAAACCAAATTTTATGCTTTATTTATTGGTTGCCATACAGTGTCATTTTCATGTCTGTTGTAGGACCAAGAGCAGAGGTATGCTGACTATTTAGACTTTAACGAAGTACCAGAAGTTCATGGCAGAAGGGCTCCATAGCCCCTGAGTGAGATGCATAAATGTTTAAGTCAAAGGGGTATTTGCATCTGTATTATTATGGTATAATTGGTCTGATTTGCGAGGGTCCCTCCAGCATGCTTACTTGGATGTTTATGGAACTTCCATAGAAGCAGATGTTTTTTGTTTTTTTGCAGTATTACACACTCTTGCAGCCATATTCACACCTTGTCTTTCTGCTACGTGCAAATATTTGTTTTTAGGTTAAAGGGGATGTCTCTCTTCAGTAAGTGACATTTATCATGTAGAGAAAGTGAATACAAGGCACTTACTAATGTATTGTGATTGTCCATATTGCTTCCTTTGCTGGCTGGATTCATTTTTCCATCACAGTATACACTGCTCGTTTCCACGGTTACAGACCACCCTGCAATCCATCAGCAGTGTCCGTGTTTGCACATTATAGAAAAAAGCACCAGTCTGTGTGCGCTTCCATGGTTCCACCATGAATCTGATGGATTGCAGGGTGGTCTGTCACCATGGAAACGAGCAGTGTATAATGTGATAGAAAAATTAATAAAGCCAGCAAAGGAAGCAATATGGATAATAAAAATACATTAGTAAATCGTCTATATTAACTTACTCTTCATGATAAGTGCAACTTACTGAAGTGAGACAGCACCTTAAATTACCGTACGGGCAATCACTTTATGTAAGCACTAACCTTGCAGTTCTGAAAACCTGATGGCTCAGGGTGACAGGAGTTGAGAACCAGATTGATATGTCAGAAATTCTTTTCACAGAAAAAACCCTTTGCTATGACATTTTCTTCTGCTATTGGAATTTATTGTAGTAAAACATTATTGAAATTTTTGCCAACATAGTTATGAAGGCCAGCTTAAAGTATCTCACATACTTTCCATAGTGATAGTGATTTCAAAAGTTTAGATTGTTGGGAGTACGAGTGCTGAGACCTCCAGCGAGCGAGGAGAGAGAAGGGCTCACATGGCATGCTTTATCTCCTTGCTGCAGGAAATGGGCTCAAAAGAAAGTCTGTCATTGGCATATCAAAAACTTTCCCAAAGTGCAGTACCACTTTATAGGGGATGGGGTGGATGTTTCTGTATTCATGTTTTTGGCATGTCATGTAGATTGGAGGGTGTCCAACCACTAGGAACTCCAGTGGCCCTGATAAAGAGGGGCCACATTCTGGCCAGTGTCATCAACTCCCATAAATCGGAACTTTGGTGGAATCCAAACCATTACGTAATTCTTTTAAGGAGGTTATTCCATTAATTATATTCATACAAAAAGTTTTTAAAGTAATTTGCTATTCCTCTATTTGTTTCTGCTCTCACGTGTCCCTCTTGGGTTTGCTGCTAATCTATGTTGCTGTAGACAAGCTCTGGACAAAATCAGTCTCCTTCCCTGGTTACTTACTTCTTACTTCCTTTGAAAAGGGAGTTTTCTCAGCTATACTGTCATGTAGAGGCTCTACTGCTGCTCACCACTGACCAAAGGATTGCTATGTAGATATCTGGCTGTGAGGGGAGTGACTGAGCATGGATGGCTATTATGGGAATTGAGGGCTATGAGGAAGTGGTGCTGCACCACACTAATTGCCTAATAGTGTCTCCGTCTATTCTTCTACTGTACCACCAGCCTCTGTGCCAATGACTTGGCACCTGCACTGATCAACTGTTTGAAAGGGCCACAGTGATGTGGCCTCCTCACAATGTACCAAGCACAGCACTGCACATTGTGTAATGGCTGTGCTTGGTATTGCAGTTCAGGCCCAGTCACTTAAACAAGATTGAATTTCATATAGGCCCGTTATGTCAATGGCGTAGTAAGAGGCTTCAGTGTTGAATGGGGTGCTGTGGCCTCTTCAAACAGTTGAATGGTGGGGTACCAAAGAGTTCAACCTCCACTGGTCAAACATCTCCTTAACAGGTTATAATTGAACACTTCAGCAACACAGTGACAAAAACTAAATAGCCGACTGGAATAGGCTTTGAACAGAATTCTTTCTTATCCAACCCCTATAATTACCCCCCTAGTGCCCAGGTCCCTCATATAGGTTACACTTACCCTGCTCCCCAGCATCCACATTGCTCCTGATCCCCCCATGGCCACCACTGCATCTCCCTGTCACGCGGAGGAGCAGCTAATAGTAGGCCGCGGTGGGGAAGAGCCAACCTAGCATCAGCTGCGATGCTTGGGAGGCTCATCACCATTGCGGCCTTCTCCCCCATCACCAGATGTTTTGATCCACAAGAAGGGCAGATGCAGCTGCGGCCATGCAGGGATCAGGAGTGACATGGGTGCCAGGAATGGGGTAAGTATAACCTATATAAGATCATTATAGGGGTTGGATAACCCATTTAAGTATGCAGGAGGTGCTCAGGTATGTCACTCCTTTAGCAATCTCTGATTTTTGTACACAAATGAGTGTAGTCAATAACAGCAACACAGTCTCTGATGTCTTATTCATTCTGTTGGTTTACAGGGTGCCTCCTGCTTTTTGATGAACTTCTCTGTGGACATGTCACTGATCACCTTTGATGCTTCTCACACTGTGTTGCTCTCTGCAATCTCCGGCTCTCTTGCTTTCTTCAGTGACCCTATTGATCTGGGTGTGAGGCACCCACATACTGACTCTCCTGCTCTGGTTCTCTTCAGTGTCCTACACAACAATTTTCTCTGTTCCCTGCTTCACACAGACGTGAACAGCCCACAGGATTGTTTCTCTCATGTAGGGTCCTCTAGTGCAAGCAACAGGATGTTGAAATACAAAAAGCAGTATGCAGTAAACTCCCTCTAGTGGTGGCTGCAAGCAACCAAAATTTTAACTTTCAACTCTAGGACTCTGGCAACCAATGTTAAATATATTAAGAAATGAATGAGCACTGAGATCTTGTATCTTTAAGATACAAGAAGCTGAGTTGTGTAAATGAAAATTACCCAGCAGTCCAATATACAGTGTGCACCTTTATTGTCATTTTAAGGCAGAACTTTCCTTTGAGCTAATGTGAAAGTGATTTACTGTTTAAAGGGAGTCTTTCACCACTGTATGACTATATACCGCACTTCCATGGCGTTGTAGCACACCTATAGATGAGTGTAAAGATACTTTTGTTATTTTCTTTAGATATCCAGAAGCAGGAAATACAGCGTTTATTTTATATGCAAATTAGCACTCGCAAGTGCCCAGGGGCGGTGTTCAGTGTGTAGGAGCCCAGACTGCTCTGCCTTTTTTAGCGTTACTCCTCCCCAGCCTCTTCCTTTGCCTGACCCTCCCATTCCCTTGTATCATCCCTAGGTCTGGCCGAGATCCCGTGCCTGCACACTGCTTCGCTTTATATAGTCATATAGTGGTGGCAGACTCCCTTTTACTTTTAAATGTTTTTTTTCACCAAGTACTTTGTACTTTTATATATGAAACTTAAAAAAAAATAGTTTAAAACACTTTAATGATAGTATACTATAATGGCTGTTTAATGGCTGTTGCGCCCTCAGAAAAGCCTCCTTTGCATCATTAGGGATAATATTCCAGAGCTGCATTCATAATTCTGCACGCTTCAGAGCTGACATTTCATAGTGTGCTTTGTAATGTCAGCATAGAGATTACTCTGATTATTTACATTTTGGAGATGCATATATGTGCTGTATAGGGGGTGTACTATTACTCCTTGTGGAGAGCACCTTGTAGGCATAAAAGGTCTTATAGGTCATGCAGTGGTCCTCTGGCAAAGGGGTATGCAAATTAGCTGTCTTCCCAAAAATAAAAGAAAAAGGAGTCTCTAATGCCACCAGATGTAAGGTAGCTATTCTATCAGTCAACGTTCGACCTTTTAAACAGGCCTTCAGGCATAATTTAGGATTTTAGCTAAGCCAGTACCTCTTCTGCAGGCAGCTGTTTCGAGGTTATTGCCTCTGATCAATGCAGAACTTAACTGAGATTTATGTATATATTTATGTATGCATGTGCAGGTGTATATATAGATGGATATCTGTTTGTAACTTTGAATTTAGAAGTAAATGGTGTCTCAGTCAGTTTTGGTTAGACGGACATCTGGTGACTCATGGTCAAGCATAGTGCATTCTCTTATCCTCCTACCAAGGGATGGACATGACGGACATTTTCAACAAACAGTGGGCTTGATGTGTAATTGTCACTCGGACCACACAGTGTGGGTAGTTACATCTCATGATGCATTTTTTTATAGAACATTTGCATCTACATATCTTATTCTTAACGTGCTGCTTTGCTCTTGTGTAGGTTTTGAGTGCACACTTCCGATAGTTATTTTTAGAGTGACTAACCTACAGAGGAAGTTTCAGATGTGTTGCGTGTGTTCGTCTCAATAGTGTCCACAACTAATCCTAAAGAGAAGTTTGGCTAGGATTAGAAAAACAAGTCAGAAACCAACAGTGCCCATGGCCCGTCTCAGGTATTGCAGCTCAGTTCTGTTAAAGGGGTTGTACAAAATTTCAAAGAAATGGCATCTCCGTTGCCATCTATGGGTTGGGTCTGGTACTGAAGGTCATCTACATTGAAGTGAATGGGCTGATTTGCAATACCACACACAACTTGAGGACAGGTGTGGTGCTGTTCATTAGAAAAAGTTTATTGCAAGAATAATTTTATTGCTAAATATCATATATTGTCATATTGTACGGTAATTTTCCTAAAAGAATTCTGTCTTCTGTAATCCCTTGAGCAAAGATGAGGATTGTTACATGTGTATGTGGCCTACTTAGACCTTAAGGATGCAACAATCTTTATTATTTTCATCATCACATTCCAAGAGCTATAACTTAAGTTTTCCATTGACATAGTCATATGGGGACTAGATTCAGGAGTGCACCACCAATGATGGCCTTAGGCAGCACCAGGTAAGGGCAAGAGGGGGGCAGCAGAAGGGCCATGGGCAATGAGTGCTTTCATTGTGGCAAATGGGTTAGGCTTAGAAATTGGAATTGGGGTGGGGGGACGCCTTTCAGTTTTCGCCTCAGGCAGACGAAAGGCTAGGTGCTCCCTTGGCTAGATTGGATCTCGGCTGTTGCAGCAGGGCATCAGCTTTATGTTCCCAGATGACATCCAATTCTGATTCCAGCTCAGCTCCTGAGCCTTCACCATCACTGTACTGTGCTTGTCTTCTTGCTGATGTAATGCAATTTTAAAGACCTGGTAACCTTTATTAGGCCGCAACTCAACCCATCACCACCCCACTGACGAGAGGTGGGTGATTATCACAGGTCGCCTACGTGGTGACAGAAGGAGTTCACTCCCCTATCTAACCACTAAATGCTTCAGTTGTGAGCTCCAGTCTTGGCCTTTGAAGCAAGGCACCAGCTGTATGGTGGTGTGGGCTTAGCTCCTGCACTGTACATGTAGAGAATAATTCACCCAATGCCTGCAAATGTGGGGTGTAGAGGTTGAAAATTTATCTTGGTCCTGGTGTCTGAGAGGATCATCTATAGTAGCATCAGGACAAGAGAAACCTAGGTAGATGCGACTGGGTATTGCCTACTGGGCATGAAGGTAATCATGGATGAAGTAGTGAGAGGACTCGCTATGACTCTGTTGCCTACATAGACCTGGGGCTGTTTCTAGATGTCATATTATGGGAACGATTCGTTGATCTGTCCACAGGTACAAAATGTGAGCTCCAAACATCTAGTAGGCATCTGTGTAAAAAGCTAATACAAGTCAAAAGAACGTACATAAAAGCTAGTGGTCACCTGACTTCTCGACTAGATACCAGTATAATGATGAAAAGCAAAGATAAATGACAAGTTATAAAGGACAGGTGAAGACTTATGGCTTGTTTGTATTATTTCTGCCTCTTCTGTGTCTGAGGCTTTGTCACGGATTCTTCATATTTGACTACAAAACACAGTGCTATGTGCAGGCTCCTGGGGGAAAAAAACTGAAATAATTTTTGTTTCCTTAAAGAGGACCTTTCATCGGTTTTTCAAATGTAAACTAAATGTTGTAACTTATAGGGCGGCCCCCACTGGTGCCCTCGCTTTTTTTCTTTTTCCAAAAGAGCCCCACGTTGTTTTTGCAGCGGAATATGCAAATCTTTGGTATCGGAACAGGGAGGAGGAGACTCACCCTTCCTCAGTGGGCGTCTCCTTCTCCCTGGCTGTGAGCGTGATCCAATCAGAGCGGACCGCTAACAGCCAGGGAGAAGGAGCGAATCTCGCTCACAGCCAGGGAGAAGGAGACGCCCACTGCGGAAGGGTGAGTCTCCTCCTCCCTGTTCCGATACCAAAGATTTGCATATTCCGCTGCAAAAACAACGGGGGGGAGGGGGGGCCTGTGAACCTGTGAACCAACGGGAGGCTCTTTTGGAAAAAGAAAAAAAGCGAGGGCACCAGTGGGGGCCGCCCTATAAGGTACAACATTTAGTTTACATTTGAAAAACAGATGAAAGGTCCTCTTTAAAGTTTTACTGAGCTTTCAACAAGCTTTG
This sequence comes from Rhinella marina, assembly GCA_900303285.1. NCBI lineage: Eukaryota > Metazoa > Chordata > Amphibia > Anura > Bufonidae > Rhinella > Rhinella marina. The sequence goes on along the minus strand of ONZH01026481.1, from coordinate 23,188 downwards.
CATTAATCAATAGTATAGTGTGTGTACTGCACACAGAAAGTAGAGTACAATCTCCTTAAAAATTGTGTCACTGTCACTCAGAAGCCCCAGGATAATGGAGGGAGTCCATTACAGAGAAGTACTGACTTGTATACTTGTGAATAAAACACTTGTGCTGATCTATAACCTTCCAAGTAGCTGCGAGCTCTGTGTCAACTCAGCTCCTGCTCACTCCTTTCTCCACCCCTCTCCATAGACTTGCATTGACATGTGTAATATGATTCTCCTGCGGAGATGATCTGTCCTTGAAGGGAAATGAAAAGCAATTAGCAAGGGGTGGGAGGAGGGGCTGGTAAACAGCAGAAAACTAGACATTTATCATTGATAAAAACCATTAGAAAGTTGGTGGTCGTTTGTACTACTGAAAATAGGTTGTCCTTATGTTATAAATGGCAAATATGAAAAGTCGATGTTTTCTTGGGGCAGAGTGAATTAGGTAGGTGGTTGTTTTGTCCATAGAAACCGCACAAGGTTTGGTTGATTGGCTTCTGCTCTTTCACTTCTCTTTTAGAATAGAAATACTAAGAATAGCACTTTCACACTGATTATTTTTACAAAAAGGCCATGGCGCCAGATTAAATCATGATAAGAGCTGGTGAGGGCACAGAATGGACTTCTAAATAATGTATGCTGGGGCTAAGTATAAAATGAACCTGCAATCCAAAAAGAAATGTGACCTATAAACCTGAATGGTAGCAATACAATGGATAGCCCGATACACAAACCTCGATCCTGCAGACTGAGTGGTGCATATATAATACGCCAGAGTGACACTACTATTCCTACTACTCTCTCTAATAGGCTGACATAATGTCATCTGTATACGGATTCAAGGTCCTTTGTCACTGTGCATTGATAATGTTGCTATGAACTGTTTTGTACATGTAATATGCCTGGTTTACCTGCAGGTAGCAGCATATATATGGCAGACAGATCTTTAGAAAGAATGGAACTTACCATTTCATTCTCCCCCTTTAGTCAGAAGTGGGCCAGTCCTGGTTCCTACCGAGGGAGGGGCTACAGGAAGTGTTTAGTCAGTCTTAGTCATTCTAGTGATGGATGCAGATGTGTTAAAATGAGGAGGAGGCGCCCCTCCTAAAGCACGAGTCCCTCCCGAGTGAAGCAGCTCATAGAGCACCGTGACTGCTTATCGATTTACAGACCTTGGCACACACAGAAAACTATTGAGGCTGCACCACACCACCCGGCATTCCTTTAAACTTGGGACACAATCGACACCAGACTGAGATAATCTAGTTCCTAGTGATCTAGTGGTGCAAACAGGACCCATACCCTGGTATTCCAGTGCTAATATCTTTCCTTGGTGTTCTTCCACATGAAACTATTGAAACTAGGGCAGCCACAGAATGGAGCATCACAGTGAGACAATCTAGTACCTTGTCACCTAGTGGTACATGTCGGACCCATGTCCTGGTGGTCTAGTGCTAACACCTTTCCTTGGTTTCCTTCCACATGAATCTAGTGAATCTGTGTGGTGATTCCCACTCCACACACACCTGGGGTTCAGCAACAGAATGGAGCACCACACTAAGACAATCCAGTTCCTGGTGACCTAGCTATGTATTTAAGACCTATGCCCTAGTGTAGCAAAGACCCTGGCCATTAAAAATGTGAACTGATGAATAATTCTAAGATGTTTAGAAGTTGCATTTTTTGGTTGCCCACAGGTTTAGGTGTTTTTCGTTCTATGCAGGGAGTTAGGCCTGTCTTGTTTTGCACCGATGTTACAGCACTATGGTTTGCCTCTTGGAGTATATTGCTATGTATACTGTTACATTTATTGCACTATATTCTTAACAAGTATATGTGGTGGTTATTAGGGGTGATGGCGAGTGTCAGCCTCAGTTGGCGGTTGAAACATAGCGGTGGGGACACATGAACCTAAATGCCACATTGCTAGAGGCCGATGCAGTCAGGGGATGTAGTGAAGGGAGCCCTGCAGTGACGTGAGGTGATGCTTGTGCACCAATACATCACGTAGAAGGAGTTGGAGTGTGATAGCTGCACTTATACACGCACTCTCTATATACATGTACTCACCATATACAATTAGACGCACTTATACATGCACTCTCCACATACATGCGCTCACTATATACATAGACGCACGCATACACGCACTCTCCACATACATGGACGCACTCATACACGCACTCTCCACATACATGGACGCACTCTCCACATATATGCGCTCACCATATACATAGACACACTCATACACAAACTCTCCACATGCGCTCACTATATACATAGACACACTTATACAAGCACTCTCTACATACATGAATGCACTCATACACAGTCACCACATACATGGACACACTCATATACGCACTCTCCACATACATTCGCTCACTATATACATAGACACACTCATATAAGCACTCTCTACATACATGGACGCACTCATACACACACTCTCTACATACATGGATGCACACATATGCAATACACATATATAGACACCCAGCTTTCCTTCTGTGCCTCTTCCCCATACTAATGCCTCTGCACTTGTGCCATGCAGGATAGCAGGGAAGCTGGATGACATCTCATGATGTAATGTCACCCAGCTTTCCTACTGTACTGCACATGTGCAGAGACATGAGGACAGTGTGGGAAAGCTGATTATAACCCCAGTTCCCCTGACACTCACATCACTGGGAGGTTGTGGAAATCCTACTGATGTCCAGCATGCTCGTCATGGAAGGTTCAGGCTGCAAGAATCACGGGTAGGAAAGGGGGCGTGGCTATAATAGCTCCGTCCTGATGTCACTGATGTCAGGTCAGTGGTGAAAGTGCAGGACTCTGGACCTGGCGCAGGGGAAGTCAGTTGCTCTTACAGGAGCCCGGTTTGACCAAGTACAGTGAGTGCACCCGGGCCCCTTCTGAGCTCGGGCCCCGAAGCATCTGCTTCCCCTGCTTCCCTGGTAGCTACGCCACTGAATAGAGACTTTAGTGTTGTGACCCACCTGTGTGAGTAACCTTCACCTTCCAGCCACCACAGGATGCAGTAACTGCATTGAGTATTCATAAAGCTGTGCCCTCTTGGAGAAAGACTGTAACCATTAAGTTGGAGTACTGTTCATAATTTTCAACTGTTAAGCCAGTATACTTCAGAGAGTAAAATCAGATGGCTGCATTGACTGATAGTATTGTCCCTGATTTTCTGCTACACAAATTCCCTCTGCAAGTTGGTCATTGCCAGTCGCATTACTTACACTCAAGATCAACTCCCCATAACAACCTTATCATACCCTTGTGGTCCAGTCTTACTTTGGTGTTCTTTCGCATAAGTCTAGTAAATTTGTGCTTAGTATTTCCACCCACATAGATCTAGAGGGTGGGAAAAGAATGGAGCACCCTAGAAAACAGTCTAAGACTACCCAATTCCTTGAGACACTCATATGTACTAGACCTATGCCCTGGTGGTCCCGGGTTAGTAAATACCTTCCATACCATATCCTTCCATCTGAGGATCCTCCTCAACATAGACATGAAGGGTGGCAACCAAATGGAGAACCCAGGGCAGCACACTGAGATGCATGCAGAACCCATGTCCTGGTGGTCCGGTGATATCTTTAATTGATATTCTTCCACATAAATCTTGAAAATCTGTGTCTCAAAAACCACAATATGTTGGCAGACAAGGGAGAACTGTATTAAACAAGGCGGCTCATCACAAGGTCTATCAGTTCTGATGCGACAAATACGGCAGTGGAGGCGGCTCGTATGCTTTGTAATAGTGAGATCACAGACATTCATGCAAGCACTGTGCGACGCACATTACATGAGTATGGAATGGTGGCCCCAAAAAAGGTGAAGAAGCCTTGACTTCAATATCGTCATAAGAAGCGCCGGCTTGAGTTTGCAAGAAAGTACGAACAGTCGACAGTAGAAGATTGGAAACAGGTGATTTGGAGCAATGAGAGGAAAGTCAATAGACTGGGCTGTGATGGATGTAAATGGGTCTGGAAGAAACAAAGGAAAAAGGGGCTAAGAGATTGAGAAATTGAAGGAACTGTCAAGTTCGGTGGAGGAAGCCTGATGATATGGGGTTGTTTCAAAGCCAAAGGCGTTGGATACTTGACCAGGATTGATGGTGGTCATAATGCTGAGCTATATGTGAGTATCCTACAAGACTATGAGTACTACGAGTATGAAAAGGACGACATAGTGTCCCAGCAGGACAATGACCCGAAGCATACGTCGAGATTAGCAAAGAAATGATTCAATGACAATGCAGTAAAGGTGGTGGATTGGCCCCCACAGTCCCCAATCGAACACTTGTGGGTAGAGTTGAAGAAAAAGCTGTATTTGTACCCAAGTGAGTCGACCAGTAAGCACCAACTTTAGGAACTCGTAGAAGAGACCTTGGAACAGATTTTGGTCGAGACATGCTTGAATCTGATCAAGAGACTGCCCAGAAAGATTCAGGCTGTGTTGAAATGATGTATAAAATGATGGTAGTCTCACATTCTAGGCTGTAGTGCATGGTGAGATATGGAACCCAAGTCAAGAGTTCAAAACATTGTTACCCTTTTGCCCCTCAGTCAGTGGCGTAGCTACCGGGGGGGCAGGGGGGGCGACGGCTCCGGGCCCAGTGACTCAGGGGGGGCCCCAGCAAGGATGACCTTGCCTTCTATCAGGCGAATACAAGTGAGCGCTTCCATTATGGAAGCGCTCACTTGTATTTAGGGACCCCCATCAGACCTCAGATCAGCCCACCCAGCCACATAGGATTAAAATAAAAAACTTTACTTACCTGTTCTGCGCTGCGGCTGCCCTCCGGTCCGCGCTCTGCTCTCTTCCCTGGCGGCGCGCACTATGACCTGACGCTGCACGCAGCGTCAGGTCATAGTGTGCGCGGGCCAGGGAAGAGAGCGGAGCGCGGACCGGAGGGCAGCCGCAGCGCAGAACAGGTAAGTAAAGTTTTTTATTTTAATCCTATGTGGCTGGGTGGGCTGATCTGAGGTCTGATAGGGGCACAGTCTGCTGATATGAGGTCTGATGGGGGCACAGTCTGCTGATATGAGGTCTGATGGGGGCACAGTCTGCTGATATGAGGTCTGATGGGGGCACAGTCTGCTGATCTGAGGTCTGATGGGGGCACAATACGCTGATCTGAGGTCTGATAGGGGCACAGTAGGCTGATATGAGGTCTGATGGGGGCACAGTCTGCTGATATGAGGTCTGATGGGGGCACAATATGCTGATCTGAGGTCTGATGGGGGCACAATATGCTGATCTGAGGTCTCATAGGGGCACAGTAGGCTGATATGAGGTCTGATGGGGGCACAGTCTGCTGATATGAGGTCTGATGGGGGCACAGTCTGCTGATCTGAGGTCTGATGGGGGCACAATACGCTGATCTGAGGTCTGATAGGGGCACAGTAGGCTGATATGAGGTCTGATGGGGGCACAGTCTGCTGATATGAGGTCTGATGGGGGCACAATATGCTGATCTGAGGTCTGATAGAGGCACAGTAGGCTGATATGAGGTCTGATGGGGGCACAGTCTGCTGATATGAGGTCTGATGGGGGCACAGTCTGCTGATATGAGGTCTGATGGGGGCACAGTCTGCTGATCTGAGGTCTGATGGGGGCACAATACGCTGATCTGAGGTCTGATAGGGGCACAGTAGGCTGATATGAGGTCTGATGGGGGCACAGTCTGCTGATATGAGGTCTGATGGGGGCACAATACGCTGATCTGAGGTCTGATGGGAGCACATTAAGCTGATCTGAGGTCTGATAGGGGCACAGTAGGCTGATATGAGGTCTGATGGGGGCACAGTCTGCTGATATGAGGTCTGATGGGGGCACAGTCTGCTGATCTGAGGTCTGATGGGGGCACAATACGCTGATCTGAGGTCTGATAGGGGCACAGTAGACTGATATGAGGTCTGATGGGGGCACAGTCTGCTGATATGAGGTCTGATGGGGGCACAATATGCTGATCTGAGGTCTGATAGAGGCACAGTAGGCTGATATGAGGTCTGATGGGGGCACAGTCTGCTGATATGAGGTCTGATGGGGGCACAGTCTGCTGATCTGAGGTCTGATGGGGGCACAGTCTGCTGATCTGAGGTCTGATGGGGGCACAATACGCTGATCTGAGGTCTGATAGGGGCACAGTAGGCTGATATGAGGTCTGATGGGGCACAGTCTGCTGATATGAGGTCTGATGGGGGCACAATACGCTGATCTGAGGTCTGATGGGAGCACATTAAGCTGATCTGAGGTCTGATAGGGGCACAGTAGGCTGATATGAGGTCTGATGGGGGCACAGTCTGCTGATATGAGGTCTGATGGGGGCACAATATGCTGATCTGAGGTCTGATAGAGGCACAGTAGGCTGATATGAGGTCTGATGGGGGCACAGTCTGCTGATATGAGGTCTGATGGGGGCACAGTCTGCTGATCTGAGGTCTGATTGTGGCACAATACGCTGATCTGAGGTCTGATAGAGGCACAGTAGGCTGATATGAGGTCTGATGGGGGCACAGTACGCTGATCTGAGGTCTGATGGGGCACAATACGCTGATCTGAGGTCTGATGGGGGCACAGTCTGCTGATCTGAGGTCTGATTGTGGCACAATACGCTGATCTGAGGTCTGATAGGGGCACAGTAGGCTGATCTGAGGTCTGATGGGGGCACAGTACGCTGATCTGAGGTCTGATGGGGCACAATACGCTGATCTGAGGTCTGATGGGGGCACATTCTGCTGATCTGAGGTCTGATGGGGCACAATATGCTGATCTGAGGTCTGATGTGGCACAATACGCTGATCTGAGGTCTGATGGGGGCACATTCTGTTGATCGGAGGTCTGATGGGGGCACAATACGCTGATCTGAGGTCTGATGGGGGCACAGTAGGCTGATGTGAGGACTAATGGGGGCACATTCTGCTGATCTGAGGTCTGATGGGGTACAATACGCTGATCTGAGGTCTGATGGGGCACAATACGCTGATGTGAGGTCTGATGGGGGCACAGTAGGCTGATGTGAGGTCTGATGGGGCACAATACGCTGATCTGAGGTCTGATGGGGGCACAGTAGGCTGATGTGAGGTCTGATGGGGGCATATTCTGCTGATCTGAGGTCTGATGGGGCACAATACGCTGATCTGAGGTCTGGTGGGGCACAATACACTGATCTGAGGTCTGATGGGGGGCACATTCTGATGATCTGAGGTCTGATGGGGGCAGGGGACTGTTAGTTTAGTGATGTAAAAACTGTGGACAGGTTTCCTTTAACATAGGAGTCCTCTTGTTTTTTACTCCTATTACTCCTATATTTCACTGCATTATGTGGTAGAGTATTTAGAGTAGGGTATGTAGAAAGTCTATTGTACTGTACTTAGCAGCATAGATGATCTAGCAGTTTATATAGTAATCTTTCTAATACAATATTATAACCACAACTAGTAGTATGTGCCTGTGAAGTTGGAAACGTGCGTTTGGGAAGCCAAGTGGGGGGCCCACTCAAGTATGTTTCGCCCCCCCTGTGCTGAACCTCTAGCTACGCCTCTGCCCTCAGTGTATGTGAACCCAGTCTAAAATTTATGTTTTCATGTAAATAACTTTTTGTAGAATGAAGTTTTTCTACATTCCTACATGTCTTTGATTATACTTTTCTCGGTCTACTGTCACTGAGACTGGTAAGGGAACATTATTGTGTTGATAATACGTCTTCTCTGGGGATTTTCTACAATGGCTGTGAGAATTTTGTGTTGAGCAGGTTTTTTGACCTCTAGTTTCAACCCCTTGAGCCCCGGAAGAATTGAAGATTTTTCGTTTTTGCGTTTTTGCTTTTCTACTCCCTGCCTTCCTGGATTCACAACTATTTTTATTTTTCCATTCACATAGCCGTATCAGGGCTTGTTTTTTGAAGGTCGAGCTGTGCTTTCTAATGGTACTATTTATTATTGCATACAGTGTAGTAGAAAAAAGAATCAAAATGGGGTGGAATGGAAAAAAAATTCTATTCCGCCACAGTTTTACTGGTTTTGTTTTTACAGTGTTCCTTATGCGGTAGAACTGATGTGTTTCTTTTATTTTCCTGGTCAGTTCGACCACAACAATACCACATTTATATCGTTATATTTAATATGGAAAAAAAATAAAAACTTTTCTTTTTATTGCCATTTTCGGACCCACATAACTTTTATAGTTACATCTACAAAGCTATGAGTATGAGGGCTTATTTTTGAGGGACGCTCTGTATTTTCTATTGATAGCATTTTGGAGTGTGTATAGTTTTTTGATCACTTTTTATTCATTTTTTTGGGAAGTGAAGCGATGAAAAAACAGCGAATCAGCCATTTTTATTTTTTCCTGCTAGTGTTCACCATAAGTTGATATTTTAATTGTTAGTGTTTTGCGAAGCGGCGATGTCTATGAAGTTTATTTTTGTATTACTTATTTTTATTTAAATTCTGGGGAAACGGGGGGAGGGTTCGAATTTTTATATATTTTTTAAACTCTTTTATTTTATTTTCCTTTTTTTTATCCCCCTTTCCCCTCCCAGGGGGCTAGAATATGCAATCTTCAGAACGCTTTTAGCTTACATTGCAGTGGATTCGCTTTTTGCAATCCTCGATAGGAACTACAGCTCTGATACGCTGGGTTTCTTCAGAGAGACATATCAGAATGAACAAATGTCTGTATCGATCGCTGGACGGGGTTAGCCATTCCAGGCGTGGAAGCACAGCACTCCCGATTTTCAGCATTCAGATTCCGTGGTCGCATTTAACCATGGCATCTGAGGTATGACAGCGTTATCGCCGATCGCAGACATGGGGCCTCTGCATTATAAAATGGCAAAAACCTAGCAGGCGTCATGTTTAAAGTGAAATTTGTCTGGATGTCAAACAAGCCCTACACTCAAATCTATAACCAGAGGAGTAGATAGTGGGGGGTCAGTCACCCTGGGCCCCCTGAGGAGAGGGGCCCACCACCAAGGGCAGACGTCCTACTTTTCAAGTCCCAGTGCTCCATCCAGCACCATACCCACCATCATATGATCAGCGCAGGCAAGGGCATGTCTCAGTAGTGAAGTGGAGAAGTTGTATGAAGGTCCTGGGAAGATATCATGTGACATCAGGCGGTGAAGCATCATGTGTTTCCGAAGAAAGTGGATATGCGTGAATTGAGCATGAGCCAGAGAAATGCTGGGAGTTGTAGTTCTTCCCTAATGCCTCTTCCTTGTAATATTCTCTGATATCACATAATATCAGCCTTGACATGCTTGGAGTTGTAGTCTTCTCCTGTTATACCTCCTTTATGTAATGTCCTCTGATATCACATAGCAGCCTGGACATTCCCCCTCAGCTGGTGCTGCCTGGGTCCTGACAGTGCACATCGTCAGGATGTAGTGCAGCGCTGGGGCCAGAACACACTGCTGCACTACAGGAAGAGCCAAAGTAGTGGCTGCTCCCTGAGGTCTGCATATAGGGGGAAGGAGGGGTTGGGTGGGGGTTATGTGCAGCTAGGGGTCTGCATGAATTTGGGGAATGATCTGGGCCTGGCACGGGTGTGTATGAATTAGGGGTCTGTATACATTTGGGGTCTGCACTGAGATCTGCATGAATTTTGGGGTCAGTATGAATTTTGGGACTGATCTGGGGTCTGTATGCAGTGAACCAGAAAGCAGGGGCATGTGAGTGTGCTGTAGTGTCACAGTGTTTAATGGTACCCGGTGGTTATATTACTCACATTTTGGTGACTATGGCTCCCTGGGCCGGCGTGCAGTTGTGTGGAAGGGGGACACCAATCCCTTCGGGGCACGCTCTGTTCCTCAGGGCTCTGCCGGGTGGTAAGGCGCGGTGCCCTTGGTGGTAGTGTATTATGGTGTCAGTCGGCAGGGTCCTGGTAGATTTCGTGACGCCAGTGTCCTTATGACGCAATGTAGAATTGAGGCAAATAAAGAGGAGGCCAATCGTATCAAAAATACGAGAGAGTTTCCTTCCTCAATTATAGTTTACAAATCAGTCCTCTTTACAATAGATGTTAATAATGATGCTGCAGGATCTCTTATTTAGGCTGGTTTAGTTCTAGTAAGCAATTACTCAATATCACTGTGATAACTTTTCCTTTCCACCTGTCCTAGTTCTGGCTCTGGATAAATCTTTAGTATTGTAGAACAGCAATCCCACAGGGCGGCATCGCTGTATGGCAGGCATTAATACATCTGCTCCATTCTTTGTCTCGGGTGCTTGATATATATATGTATATTAGCCCACACTTCCCAGAGGGTTCAAAGTGGGTGCAAATACGACTTGGTACCTATAGTCATACAGTCCATGTTTAGGTGCCTGAGGCTACTCCTAATCACTAGTGCCAGCAAAGTCCAATAAACTGTAGAAATGCATTTACCTTTGCTAGTCTCCTCTTTATCCAGCTTATAGCACAACTTCTGGTGGCTTAGTGTGGTAAGTGCCAAAAGTAGATCTGACTTGGCCAAGGTCGGGCAAATCTGGCAGCCTCAGGATGGAAGGTCCTGCACTACTGCGCTTAGCTTGTCTGTTCTCTTTCTTTACTGCCTCATGACTGACTCTCACTGGTCCTAACCTGAACCTAGAGGTGAAATAATATAATTTGTGGTACTAAGCCTATATTAGGTTCCTGCAGCGTGAGAGATACAGTACATAATGTATATGACATGGCTACAATAAATATATAAATACAGACACTTTGCGGTGTCCCTTTCACACAATATGTGGGACACTGTATGTATGAATTTGGGGGCTGTATGAATTCAGGAGCTGATCTGGGGTCTAAATGAATTTGGGGTCTGAACTGTAGTCTGTATGAATTTGGTATATGAATTTGGAGTCTATTGAATTCAATAGTTGATCTGGGGTCTGTATGAATTTGAGGGCTGATCTACAGTCTGTATAAATTTGGGGGCTGAGCTGCGATCTGTAAAAATTTAGGGATTGATCTGGGTTTACAATATATGAATTAGGGGGTCTGATCTGCAGCCTGTATAAATTTGGGGTCTGTATAAATTCAGTGGCCAATCTGGGGATTGCATGAATTTGGGGGCTGATCTTGGGTCGTGTCTGTATGAATTTTGGGGCTGATCTGGGGTTTAATGAGTGGTGGACTTGTTGCAGCAGGCTTCAGTACACCCCCTGCATCCAAAATGAAGATCAGCAGAAGTTAGAACACACCGTCCATTTCCATGTGATGTGTAGATATAACGCAGCAGGTTGTAGCCGAGGTGTGATGAGACACAGGCCGTGTTATACACTTATGTAAATGGATAGCGACATGTTCTGCAGGTCTTTATTTTATTGGATGCAAGGTTCCACAGAATGAAGGTCAACATCTGCAGAAGCTAGAATGCACTGCTCATTTACGTCTGTATAAAGCATGGTCTGTATCTCATTGCAGGCCTCTGCTACAGTTACGGCCTCCAGCAGTCTATTCGGTGACATCACGTCATTTCCCTTTACTGCACTATTAAAAAAAAGAGGTAAAACAAATAATGGAAATGACGCATTACAATGCTGCCATCTAGTGGCTAAACAATGTATTAAAATACAGCGAAAAGGCAATGCACTAATACTGGCCGTTAAGAAATTGTAACATCCCAAAATCATGTCCATGGAGGAATACAGTGCTGCTTCTAAACTATGTCATATTGTATCTGTCCTGGCTCAAGTATAAGACATCATTAGTAAATAAGTTGCACAGCATTAGACTTGCAAGCTAGTGGCGCTTTTTTCCTGACGTATCTGAAAGAGTAGGGAGGAGTCAGGCCACAGGAGAAGAAGGCCAGGACAACCCCTGAGGTGCCGCCAGCCTCTTTCACTCAGCCCACTATCTCTAACCAATAGAAAAAGCTTGGATGCTAATACATGAAGATAAGGAGCACTCCAGATAAATATAATGCCATGTGCAAGTCTTTATGGGGTGGAGAATGACACAGGGAATCTCTGTTTTGGTGTTTTTAAATCCCTGTGTCAAGCATCGTCCCCTCAGGACCTGTACGAGTTCTAGCACAGTATATTAGCTTTCCAAGGAGACTTCCATAAAGGAATTGTGAAAGAATGGGGGAGGGGGGGGGGGTTGGCAACCCCCTCCCCTCATTTAGCCAGACCTGAAAAAGGTTGGTTATTTACCTGCTTCCTGATGCTAGTTCCTTGTTCCTTCTCCTCAATGTCAAACCGGATGTTGACATCGTGGTAGCCCAGTGGAGAATTGCAGGCCTGGAGTAAAAGAAGTGGGGACCAAGTGACATTCAGAAGGAATGGGGCATGAACTAGGGACACTTCTATTGCTGTGGACACCGTCAAGGTGTCACCACGTGTTGCTGGAATGGTAAGGAGTGGTGCACCCCAATGGGAAATTAGTCCAGAGAGTCAGGCTCTGCAGTAACCAGTGTGCTTATTTACTGGAGGAATTCAGGTGCAAAACAATACAGGCAAGGCATAGGGCTGACTTCTCTAGTCTCTTCTCTGGCAGAAGAAGGGTTTGATGCTGAGCAAAGGCCTGAGCTAGATGTCCCGCTCTCTCAGAAGGCTAGCCAATGGCTGGAGGTCCAGGATCTCTGGCAGAGTATCTCTATCTCATCGTCTTCTTCTGGTCACTCAATAGTCTGGCAGAGTCTCCTCTTCTAAGCACCATTCACATTGACAGAATGGTACCTTCTAGAGAATATATAAACAGAGAAGAGAAAACAAGGAGGGATGGCACTACCAATATTCAAGTCTCCAATAATGTCAAGACCCTCAGGAAAATGGATCCTAAAGTTCGGGGGTGACTCGCTCTGTGGTGCTCTTCATTCCAGTTCAGAAAAGGCTTGCAAATGTAGTCAAACAGTAGAAGAAATAAGCGGCACTCACCAGAGTCTTCTTAGTTCTTCAGGCTTTATTGAAAAAAACTTACATGGAATGGGGATATTGAGCGGATGAGTACCTTCTAGAGAATTACATAGCCTTACTGAGGAGCCCCCTTTGTTGTACTACAACTTGAAAGGATTTCTATGTAAGAAGTAATTCCTCCCTTCCCCCATAACCTCAGCCATCCTCTCGGTAGGCCCTTTACTAACAAATAAGGCTACTTTCACACTAGCGGCAGCCCGGATCCAGCAGGTGAAGGGTGTCGCCGGATCCGGGCTGCCGCAGGTACATGTGTGGGACCGGAACTGCGCTCCGGCCCCACACATGTCAGTCACATACATGCACATACATACACACACTACATACACTTACACATACAAATACACACATACATACACTTACACATACAGTCATGGCCAAAAGTTTTGAGAATGATACAAATATTAATTTTTACAAAGTCTACTGCTTCAGTTTTTATAATGGCAATTTGCATATACTCCAGAATGTTATAAAGAGTGATCAGCTTAACAGCAATGAACTTTATCCCCCCAAAACACATTTCAACATCATTGCAGCCCTGCCTTAAAAGGACCAGCTAACATCGTTTCAGTGATTGCTCCATTAACACAGGTGTGGGTGTTGATGAGGACAGGGCTGGAGATCAATCTGTCATAATTAAGTAAGAATGACACCACTGGACACTTTAAAAGGAGGCTGGTGCTTGGCATCATTGTTTCTCTTCTGTTAACCATGGTTATCTCTAAAGAAAATGGCCTAACAGGGAAGAGTATCGCAGCTAGAAAGATTGCACCTCAGTCAACAATCTATCGCATCATCAAGAACTTCAAGGAGAGAGGTTCCATTGCTGCCAAAAAGGCTCCAGGGCGCCCAAGAAAGACCAGCAAGCGCCAGGACCGTCTCTTAAAAGTGTTTCAGCTGCGGGATCGGGCTACCAGCAGTGCAGAGCTTGCTCAAGAATGGCAGCAGGCAGGTGTGAGTGCATCTGCACGCACTGTGAGGCGGAGACTCTTGGAGCAAGGCCTGGTCTCAAGGAGGGCATCAAAGAAGCCACTTCTCTCCAGAAAAAACATCAGGGACAGACTGGTATTCTGCAAAAGGTACAGGGAGTGGACTGCTGAGGACTGGGGTAAAGTCATTTCCTCTGATGAATGCCCTTTTCGATTGTTTGGGACATCTGGAAAACAGCTTATTCAGAGAAGACGAGGTGAGCGCTACCACCAGTCTTGTCTCATGCCAACTGTAAAGCATCCTGAAACCATTCATGTGTGGGGTTGCTTCTCAGCCAAGGGAATCGGCTCTCTCACAGTCTTGCCTAAAAACACAGCCATGAATAAAGAATGGTACCAGAATGTCCTCCGAGAGCAACTTCTCCCAACCGTCCAAGAGCAGTTTGGCGATCAACAATGCCTTTTCCAGCATGATGGAGCACCTTGCCATAAAGCAAAGGTGATAACTAAATGGCTCAGGGAACAAAACATAGAGATTTTGGGTCCATGGCCTGGAAACTCCCCAGATCTTAATCCCATTGAGAACTTGTGGTCAATCATCAAGAGACGGGTGGACAAACAAAAACCTACAAATTCTGACAAAATGCAAGCATTGATTGTGCAAGAATGGACTGCTATCAGTCAGGATTTGGTCCAGAAGTTGATTGAGAGCATGCCAGGGAGAATTGCAGAGGTCCTGAAGAAGAAGGGTCAACACTGCAAATATTGACTTGCTGCATTAACTCATTCTAACTGTCAATATAAGCTTTTGTTACTCATAATATGATTGCAATTATATTTCTGTATGTGATAAAAACATCTGACAAACACACATAAAAACCAGAGGGCAGCAGATCATGTGAAAATAGAATATTTGTGTCATTCTCAAAACTTTTGGCCATGACTGTACATACTTACATAGCAGGAGCAGGACGGCACTGAACTGGAGGAGGACGGCGCGGCAGAAGCCGACAGCGCCACATGCTGGAAGGAGGGGAAATTGCAGGGAGACGGATCGGTCCTGAACTCCATTGAAAGTCAATGGAGGACGGATCCGTTTACCATTGTGTCACACCAAACGGATCGTCCCATTGACTTGCATTGGGGGCCATGACGGATCCGTCTTGGTGTGGATGCCTGGACCGGAGAGCAAACCGCAGCATGCTGCGGTTTGCTCTCCAGTCTGAAGACGGAACGGAATGCTTCTAGGAGCATTCTGTTGTCTTCGGTTCAGTTTTGACCCCATTGACAATGAATGGGGACAAAACTGAAGCGTTTTATTCCGGTATTGAGCCCCTCAATATCGGAATTTAAAAACGCTAATGTGAAAGTAGCCTTACAGTACCCCACTTTATTTTCCTCTTTTGGATTTCTGAAATGGTGATTATATCATATTTACACATTTTGTTGTATGCTTTTTATTCCCTATTCGAATTATCTACATTGTTCTATTCGATAACGCTGGATCTGCAAATGCAGTATCTGTTCTGTGTAGTGTCCTATTATGTAGTACCATATTTTTCGCTTTTTAAGACGCACCCCAGATTTTAGAGTAGGAAAATAAGAAAAAAATATTTTTCATTAGACCCCATATCAGATCCTCATATTAGACCCCCCATAAATATCAGGACATCACATCAGACCCCTACATCAGCCCTCCAAGTCAGAACCCCATCAGCCCTCCATGTCAGACCCCCAACAGGCCTAAGATCAGCCCTTTCAGACCCCCATCTGACCTCAGATAAGCCCTTTCAGACCCCCATCAGACCAAAATAAAAAGTGGAGCGGAGGCACAACATAGGAGGGTGAGTATCTGAAGCGCTTGCAGCGCTTCTTCCCCGCTCCCGGCACCTAATGCATACTAGTGAGAGATGCACGTCCATTTTTGGGGAAAAAATGTCTTATAAAGCGAAAAATATGGTATATCTCGCAAAATAAATAAACATTTTCTCAAAAAAGTATCTTTATAGCGCCACCTGCTGTTTATTCTTTTCCTTATTTCTCTGTTCACCTTAGTGAGGTGGTCACAGATGCTTGGTTCCATCCTTCCATTGCCACTAACTGTATCTACTGCTAGAAGCTGTGACAGTTATAGGGAGAAAACTGCAGCAGAAAAGACACACCCTTTGTACAAACAGAAGATGAGAGATGAACCTTTAAGGAGGATCCAAGAAGTCCAAGCCGAGAAAAAACCCTCATGGATATTTCGGAGGGCTGTGCTGAGCTCTTCCATCTTCTGAATATCTTTAATAGAGATGAGCGAGCATACTCGTCCGAGCTTGGTGCTCGTTCGAGTATTACGGTACTCGTAAGTGCTCGCTGCTCGGACGAGTATCTCGCCATGCTCGAGGAAATGGCAACTTCCGCATCGTGCTTTTTTGGCGCCTATAAACTCAGCCAATCACAAGCCAGGAGACTCTGCGGTACACCCAGCATCACGTGGGGCCCTTACATGTCGATAGCAGGGGTTGGCTGGCCTGATCAGGTGACCCTGGAATATACTAGTGACTGGCCCGCGGTGCTCGGCTCAGATGCCGTCTGGATGTCGTTAGGGATAGAGCTGCTTTGTTTCAGGGAGAGTGTTAGGGCCTGCATTTAGTTCTCAGTTAGGCAGGAATCACCCACAAAGAACCCAACAGCCCTTCTAAGGGCTACAAGAAATTTTTTTTTGTCTCCTGGCTTGGCTGGCTGGCTGGCACTAGTAGTGCAGCTATCGCCATATATAACCCTTTTTTTTTTAATTGTTATATCTCAGTGATACAAATCCATTGCACACAGCAGTGTGGAACCATTCTGTGTGTCACAGTTCAGCTGTCCACTCACTCCAATCCATATTTTCTGTCCAGGTGACACTTTCTGTACGTCACGTAATCCAACCAGGTCTTTTGCTCTCACGTATATAGCTTGATCACAAAAATCTCTGTGCGACACTTGTCTGGGTCGCAGTCAAAATAGCCACCATTAACAGGGTGTGAGTTAGGTCTACGATAGTTTCTGCACGTCACGTTCCAAAAAAAACAAAACTACAAAAAAAATATATAAAAAAATATATATAAAAAAATAGTTTTTTTTGTTGTTTTAGCTCAGTGATACAAATCCATTTCACACAGCAGTGTGTAACCTTTCTGTGTGTCACAGTTCAGCACACTCACTACAATCCGTATTTTCTGTCCAGGTGACACTTTCTTTACGTCACTTAATTAAACCAGACTGAACAAGTTTGTGGGTTTCAGTACAGCAGGCCCATTTATTTTATTTTTTTTATATAATACACTTATATACAGAAAATGTTGAACCCCAGGGCTAAGGGTCGAGGACGAGGGCGTGGGCGTGGGCATTCAATTACTGCAGGGGGCAGAGGCCGTGGTCCTGGGCAGGGTAAGACAGTACCTGCTGATGAGGGAGCAGGGGAACGCCACAGAGCTACACTCCCTAGCTTCATGTCTCAACTTACAGGGACACGTGGTAGAGGACTGTTGAAACCACAACAGTGCGAACAGCTGATGTCGTGGATTGCGGACAATGCTTCAAGTAATTTGTCCACCAGTCAGTCTTCCACGCAGTCCACCCACGTTACCCAAGGGAGCACTCCTCTGGCTCCTCCACCTCAACCTCCTTCCCCCTAGTCTGCCCCCTCCCAGGAAAATTTGGAATGCGATCTGGCATACTCTCAGGAACTGTTTTCTGGACCCTTCCCAGAGTCACAAACCACTTCTCAGGTTGCTGCTGACCTCGTTCCCGATGCCCAAGTTTTCCAACTGTCGCAGTCTGTGGGTGATGATGATGATGATGACAATGTTGAGTTAGTGGAAGAAGTTTGTAAAGAGGTGTCGGACGATGAGGAGACACGGTTGTCAGACAGTGGTGAAGTTGTTGTCAGGGCAGGAATTCCGAGGGGGGAGCCGACTGAGGAATCGGAGGATGACGAGGTGACTGACCCAAGCTGGGTTGATATGCAGAGTGAAGACAGTGCTTCTGAGGCGGAGGCGAGTGCTGCACCAGAACAGGTTGTAAGAGGCAGTGGTGTGGCCAGAGGGAGAAGCAGGGCCAGAGCTGGTGCATCATCAGCAACTGTTTCACGTAGTGAAGCTCCCGTGGCGAGGCCTAGATGTTCGCAAGTCTGGAGGTTCTTTAAAGAAAGTGAGGATGACCGACGGACTGTGGTGTGCAACCTGTGCCACACCAGGATCAGCAGGGGTGCCACCACTACTAGCCTAACCACCACCAGCATGCGCAGGCATATGAGTGCTAAACACCCCACTCAATGGAACTAAGGCCGTTCACCACCTCCTGCGGGTCACACCACTGCTCCTTCCCCTGCGTCACTCGCTGCCTCTGCTAGTCAACCCCCTGCCCAGGACCCTGGCACGAGCTCCTCCCGCCGGAAAACCACACCTTTGCCTCCACGATCCTCCACAGTGTCCACCAATGTGTCCCAGCGCAGCGTTCAGCTGTCTTTACAGCAGACGCTGGAGCGCAAGAGGAAATACAGTTTCCACCCACCCACATGCCCAAGCCCTCAACGTCCACATCTCCAAATTGCTGAGCCTGGAGATGCTGCCCTATAGGCTGGTAGAGACTGAGGCCTTTCGCAATCTCATGGCGGTGGCTGCCCCTCAGTATTCGGTCCCCAGCCGCCACTATTTTTCCCGATGTGCCGTCCCAGCCCTACACCAGCACGTGTCACAGAACATCATCCGTGCCCTGACCAACCCTGTTTCTGAGAAGGTCCACCTAACCACGGACACGTGGACAAGTGCTGCCGGGCAGGGACACTATATATCACTGACGGCACATTGGGTTAACTTGGTGGAGGCTGGGACCGAGAATGACCCTGGGGCCGCTCATGTACTGCCCACACCGAGGATTGCGGGGCCTACCTCGGTCACGGTCTCTCAGACGTACTATGCCTCCTCCTTCTCCGACCCTTCCTCCTCCTCCACCGAATTACCATCCGTGGGCACGGCGCCTTCAGTCGGTAGTTCTAGGCGCAGCAGCAGTGCCGTGGGTAAGCGCCAGCAGGCGGTGCTCAAACTGCTGAGCTTAGGTGACAAAAGGCACACCGCCCAAGAGCTGTTACAGGGCATCACGGCGCAGACCGATGTGTGGCTGGCACCGCTGAACCTCAAGCCAGGCATGGTTGTGTGTGACAACGGGCGTAACCTGGTGGCGGCTCTGCAACTCGGCAGACTGACACATGTGCCATGCCTGGCCCACGTGTTCAATCTAATAGTTCAGCGGTTCCTCAAGACATACCCCAATCTGTCTGATTTGCTCACCAAGGTGCGCCGCATCTGTGCGCATTTCCACAAGTCGACCACAGATGCTGCCACTCTCAGGGCAGCGCAGCGCCGCCTACAACTGCCCGCTCACCGACTGTTGTGCGACGTGCCCACGAGATGGATTTCAACATTAAACATGTTATCCAGAGTTTACCAGCAGCGCAGAGCGATTGTAGACTGCCAGATGTCATCTTCCACCAGAACTGGTAGTCAGGTCAGTCAGATTCCTCAAGTCTACAATGAGGAGTGGACGTGGATGTCTGATATCTGCCAGGTGTTGAGCAACTTTGAGGAGTCAACACAGATGGTCAGCGGCGATGCCGCCATTTTCAGCCTCACCATCCCGCTGCTTTGCCTGTTGAAAAACTCACTGCTCAGCATCAAGTCGGATGCTTTGCGCTTGTCACAAGAGACGGTGGAGGAAGATACGTTGCTTGATAGCCAGAGCACCCTCGGGTCTGTTTCTCAGCGCGTATCGGAGGAGGGGGATGGGGATGAGGATGAGGAGGAAGAGGAGGAGAATGTCGGCGAGACAGTAGAGGGTACCAGTGCTCAGTCCTTAACTCTTGAGCGTGTATGGGCTGAAGAGGAGGACTTGGAGGAGGAGGAGGAAATGGAGAGTCAGGCCAGTGAGGAGAGGGAATTCTTGCGTGTTGGGACTCTGGCGCACATGGCAGACTTCATGTTAGGCTGCCTATCCCGTGACCCTCGCGTTAGAAGAATTTTTTCAAACACCGATTACTGGGTGTTCACTCTCCTGGACCCACGGTACAAGCAGAACCTTTCCACTCTCATCCCTGCAGAGGAAAGGAGTATGAGAGTGAATAGATATCAACAGGCCCTGGTGCACAAGCTGAAACAATTCTTCCCATCTGACGCCGCTAGCGGCAGAGGGCATGGTTCTGTGGGCCAAGTAGCGGGGGAGAGGAGCCGAGCAGGCAGCTTGTCCAGCACTGGCAGGGGAACGCTCTCCAAGGCCTTTGCCAGTTTTATGTCACCCCAGCAAGACACTGTCACCTGTCCCCAGTCTAGGCAGAGTAGGGGGGAGCTGTACAGAAAGATGGTGAGGGAGTACCTAGCTGACCATACCAACGTCCGTAGCGATCACTCTGAACAAAGCCTGGATTTCACCGGAATTCAAATCTCCTCCGGGGGAAAGCAGCTAAAGATTAACATTACTTATGTATCCGATTCCTCTTCTCTACTCCTCCTCTCCTCCTCCTCCTCCATGTCGTCTTTGCCTAATGCTGACTAAAAAAACGCCATTTTTTAGAGGTCCAACTGGCACTCTTTTACCACAATTTTTCAGGAGGGCCCCCTACAGGCCCTCTCTTCAAACAATTTTTCCGGAGGTCCACCTACAGGCCCTCTCTCCAAACAATTTTTCCGGAGGTCCCCCCAATTCCCTACAGGCCCTCTCTCCAAACAATTTTTCCGGAGGTCCACCTACAGGCCCTCTCTCCAAACAATTTTTCCGGAGGTCCACCTACAGGCCCTCTCTCCAGTTCCAGTTTCCAGTTTTATTTGCGCAAACTGCGTAAATTTTTTTTGGGATAGGTGTGAAAAATAATATTACCTGCGTATCTATATTGCCGAACATTGGGTACGGTAGCAACAAGAAGACCAAACACATGCTGCCCACAGGGTTCCGCAAATTCCTGGTCCACAATGTCAAGGAGCTCGAGGTTCTGTTGATGAGCAACAAGTCCTTCTGTGCAGAAATCGCCCACAACGTCTCCTCAAAGAACCTAAAGACCATTGTGGAGAGAGCGGCACAGCTCGCCATCAAAGTGACGAACCCCAACGCCAGACTGCGCAGCGAAGAGAACGAATAAATATCTCTGTGGTTATTTGTGCTAAATAAAAGTTAAATAAACACAAAAAAAATAAATTGATCTGTTCCTGTGCCTGATCCACCCAAGTTGAATCTGTCCCATCATGAGAAAGTCCCCCCAAGGAGTCCACAATGTAACTTGCTTCACTTTCAACTACCTCACCCCCCGACACCTGTGTCTCGCCATTGTCCACCACCTCCTCAGACAACACTGGTAAATCCCCACTGTCAGCACACGGAGACTGCAAAAGGTCTTGCGAATTGGGGCAGAGAATGTTCTGGGGTAGCACATCAGAGAAGGGGTGACTATGGGGTTCCAGGGAGTACGTGACCACATGCAATCTCCATCCAAAAAGTCATACTGAGACTCACCACCATGCTTTACACTGCAATCTTATTGAAAGACAGACAATCAGGGGTTAACCGCCAGGTTGTCAGGCAGCATTTTTAAGTGGGTCACCATTACCGTGTCCCTGAAAATTGCCTTGGGGTCATTGCCAGACTATTTTTATGAAAGGCCATGGGGTTCTATACACACAGTGCTGACGGAAGCCTATCAGCCTTTCTAAACACAATTGAATCTGTCCCATCATGAGAAAGTCCCCCCAAGGAGTCCACAATGTAACTTGCTTCACTTTCAACTACCTCACCCCCCGACACCTGTGTCTCGCCATTGTCCACCACCTCCTCAGACAACACTGGTAAATCCCCACTGTCAGCACACGGAGACTGCAAAAGGTCTTGCGAATTGGGGCAGAGAATGTTCTGGGGTAGCACATCAGAGAAGGGGTGACTATGGGGTTCCAGGGAGTACGTGACCACATGCAATCTCCATCTAAAAAGTCATGCCACACTTGATCAAGCTCATAATTGACAATTGTACCGGTTGATGCTAAATTTTTAAGTTGGGGTCCTGTGTCGTCATTCTAACTACATCCGGCTGTTGTCACCACCACACACGCTAGCCCAGGGGGCACTCCTCTGGCTCTTCCAGCGAAACCTCCTTCCCCCCAGCCTGCTCCCCGCCTACAGGCCCTTTCTCCAAACAATTTACCCGGATAGGGGACGTATTAGATATTATACTGATTTTTGTTTGTTCCTCTTTTAATTGGCTCCTGACCTGTGATAGGCAGAGCATGGACACGTCCCCTTAGCTGCAGTAGAAAAGACACTCCCCTGGCCAGAGCAAGCTCTTTTTCCTTTTCCGTGTTCGAAAAATCCATGAAATATATGGTCCTGTGAAGGTAGACCGGTCGAAATACTGAATTTTCCCCTCACAGTGTTATGTCATTTGTAGATACATGTATTTAATGCTATACAAATATATAATATATATCTCAGCTTTGTAAATGCTTATGCAGCTGTATAGAATGTCAGTGTGTCACAAAGGAATGTGTGTATAATCAAGAACCTTTTTATATTATATTTTTATACTTTGTAACTTTTATAAAGCTTGCGTATAATATATGTATATATTTAACTAGTCCAAGATGGCCCCCGTACTCTTATCAAAATGACTTTTTCAAGCTAGTGACGTAGAATGGAATGCAACTTCTATCCAATCAAGAATGATATTGTTTGCTATTTGCATGCTTACGCCCCCTTTCCTTTTTGTATCGAATAAGTACGTGTGTTAATAAAGAAACAAGCCAGAGGCTGTAATGATTTTGCCACAGAAGCACGGCCAAAGGACTTAATACTGGAATCATAAGTCTGTGTTTTGTCCTTAATTATTGTGCGCACCCGTGTTCAAACAATTCGGAATGACTGACTGAATTCCAGAAAGGACAGGTTATGTCCACCTCAACAGCTGGCGCCCAACGTGGGGCCCCCGAAAGGAGCACCAGGACTCGCTCGGTGTCCCAACCCTCGACCGATGCCACGGGCACCACTCCCTCCCGAACGGGACTGATCACCCTAACCGACCACGGTAAGTTATATATACACTGTATGTGATAACTTACCTGTGGCTCGAGGGGGGAGTGGTAGTCTGGGGTTTAGGTTTTGTGGGGCCTGAGTGAAACGTCATGTGACCAGACGCCTGGTGGTCTCCGCCGGGGATTCCGGAAACCTACAGCCCCTCAGGAAAGGTCACGTGGGGATTCAGTCAGATCATGTTAGGGACCCAGACTGGCAGCGGCTGTGAGAACACTT